>JAEAOA010001516.1:1077500-1097500 GCA_016746295.1 Potamilus streckersoni
AGGAACATTATCCTGACACCAGGCTGACCAGTCATAACACTAAAACTTTCTTGACGCTGAGCGCCAAGCGAGGCAGCTGTTTGTGCTATTTTTGTAAGTCTTTGGAATGACACGACCCGGGATCGAACACACGACCTACCGCATTCGAGACGGATTCCTTAACCACTAGACCACCGAAGCGGTTCATAACAGAAATAACAATACTCTTAACAAAAACTTAATTTGAAATTCGCTGAGGCCAGAGAGGTGTTTAAAAAGAAAGTGCAGGAAGATCGTCAAGGAAAACTTGTTGTGGCAGAAGAAACTGCTAAACTTTTATGTACCGGTACCGAAGCAGTACCAACCAAACAACCATATATATATATATATATATATATATATATATATATATATATATATATATATATATATATATATATATATATATATATATATATATATATATGCTGACGAATTTAAAAATGACAGGGGAAATGTTTATTATGCCAGTTAAAAGAACAACAAAAAGCACAGGTAGAGGAAACTTAAAAAAGGAAAACAGAAGAAAAAAGTAAACTACAAGAAATAATTGGTTACATCAAGAAACAAGAATATGTTCATACACCTGTTGAAAAATAAGAGAATTTGCTTAAATATTTGGGAAAAAAGATATTGAAAAATTAGCGAGCTTAGCAAAAGACGTTGTTAATAATAAATACGCAAATTTTATTGAATTTTATGTTGAGAGTAAGGGGCTTGATAACATTGGAAACAAAAGAAAAAGGTCAGATGATGATTATAACAAGTTTATTAATATATTGAAGCGTATTATTATACAAGCAAATGACGCAAATAAAATTTTAACATGATGAAGATCCGTATTTGTTGAAAAATTTTGGTAAAATGAGCAGTGGAGTACTTAAAACAGCAGAACGATACTGAAGCCGTGTAGAAGATTATTCACAAAGTTTTTATGCTGTTCGTAAAAATAAGAAAGAGAATGTGATAAAACCACGGTTAATAAAAGATTTGGTTTTGGTGTTGACGGCTCCTCCGTTTGAGTATTTATATTAACCACTGAAATGGTTGACCGATTGATTTTGTTGATACCATCAAAAGAAGCTGGTAACATAAGACTGAAATCGACAACGAAATTATAGACATACTCGATCATCATCGATTAAACAGGTTATTAACAACGGGCATATACAAACTTTTACACAGCAACTTGTTTGATAATTTTGTCAGGCATTAAAAAATAAATGATATCAACAACATTATTACTTGATTCTTCCAGCGCCAAAGACAGTGCAAATTTTAGTGTAAACTACAAGTTAACTTGATCTAGATCGACAATATGAAATCGGATTAATTTCTGCAACAGTTTGGCATTCGATTGCCAACGTAAAACCAGGCATCAACGACGAAAACATAAACGAACCAAATAAAGATGGCATTGGAAATTGTTACGCCAGAGAGGAATATGTCTTTCTATTGCCCCATAAAGCTGTGTTAGAAGTGCATGGTAAAGTGCTAACTGCTTTAGGCGCTGATATTGCAGCTGGTGCAGAAATTGCGCTTGTCCACAACGGTTGGAGCTTGTTTAGAAGTGTTCGATACCAACTGGCCAACAAAACCATAAAAGATATTTCGATGCACATGCCTATAGCAAGCTCAATACTAAACATTATCTCGTTCAGCGATGATTATTTGAAATCGGCAACCACAAATATATTGTTTTAACATATTGAATTTGGAACAGCTGTCTCAAGCGAATTTTTTACCTGTTGGAGGCAATGCAAAAATATCAAGACGCTGATAGTGGATCTCAAATATTAATCAAAAAATTTCGAGCACTACACCCAATCTTTTGTTTTGACGTATCAAAACTTCCGAACAAGCCATCGGATCAACTGCTGATTTTGAAGTTGCTTGGACACTTGGCGTACTGCCAGCTGAATTGTATAACGCATGCGCGTTAATTGCCAGTAATAGATTCTTGATAATTGACGCAATCAAAGGAAGGATGACCGTAAAAGTGTGAACGTGACGATAATATTATGTGACAAACAAGTATAATGACAAACAATTATATTTCCTAAAACTAATCTCTTAATTCTAAGCACCTAGCAAGGCAGTTATTAATACCAGTTTTACCAGTCTTTGGTGTGACTCGGCCAGGGTTCGAACCCGTGACCTCCAGTATCCAAGGATAATTCTCTAACCACTAAACCACTGGATCGGTGCAAACTATGTCAGCATGTTGCTATCCAATGATTAAAATAGAGCTGGACTTGTGATATACCAGTTTGACAGATGCACTCATTAAACCAGAGATCGACTTCTGATATATCAGTTTGACAGATGCACTCATTAAACCAGAGATCGACTTGTGATATACCAGTTTGACAGATGCACTCATTAAACCAGAGATCGACTTCTGATATACCAGTTTGACAGATGCACTCATTAAACCAAAGATCGACTTGTGATATACCAGTTTGACGGATGCACTCATTAAACCAGAGATCGACTTCTGATATACCAGTTTGACAGCTGCACTCATTAAACCAGAGATCGACTTCTGATATACCAGTTTGACAGATACAGTGAATAAAATAGAAATGTCATGTGATACATTTGTCTGACAGATACACTAATCAAAACATAGATCGACTTGTGATACATACGTCTAACAGATACGCTGATTAAAACAGTGACCATCATTGATAAATCAGCCTGACAGATGATCTTATTAAAACATTAGATGGACTTGTGATCTATCAGTGTCATATACATTGATAAAAGTTTTGTTCTGTCGACGTTTTGGAATTCCAGGTCTGCTTAGTTTTAGAGATTTGTTAGACCAAAGCTTTGTGTTAGGGAGAGTTGTTGATAGGTTCTGTATGACGTTATTCACTCTCGTCAACGGATTAGGTTATTGTGTTCATCATATCTCTGCTATGTACGAGATCTCAATAATAATAAGCATGTTTTGCCGTAATTCGTAGACGATTTCTAACACAAACTCTAATCTTTCAGTAGGAACTAGCCGGAACTCATGAATAATGAAACTAGCTCTTTCTGTCATATATCATTGTATTTCTGCCAAGCGGTAACTCTTTCTAGAATTGAGATCAAAATTTCACTTTTTTTTCTACCATTGTGTGTCATATATGCCAAGATCATTTACTACCAAATGCATTTGTTTCTACAGCAATAATTTCACCTCGAAATGTAAGGTGGTGTCTTGCTCAAATGGATCTCGTTCTTTCAATCTTAATATAAATGAGACAGTCAAGCGTAAAATGTCTTTGGTATATGTGTAATTGATCGTTTAGATTTTCGGCGCACGCAGCAAAACACATGGACAAATTCAATTATTACTTTTGGATGGATTGTAAATTAACTCGGGCCTATCTAGTTTTAATGTTATGATATGGGTATGTGTTTGTCTCTCCGTTAGGTCACCTGTGGCCAATCGGTCTAAGGAGCTCATCTTTACATACCACCATCTCACCTCTGTACGCGTGGGTTTTAGTCTCTGGGTCTCTGCTGGGCCAACATGGATTGGTGAGAAAGCTTGTCAGTATCTTCCCATGGCTCGCTGATTCTTTCCGGGTTCTTCCTCCACAAGATATACTGGCCGCCTTGCATAGCCTATCATGTGCTAAAAAACGGCGTTAAGCTCAATAAACCATAACAGCAATTGTCTACCAAACCACCCCGAGGGCCGCATGAGGGCATTTTCGATGTTCCAAGCACCGCACTACCTTTGCTATCTCTCGTGACACTTTGTGACGCCATTCAGTTTACGGGCCACAGGATTCGGCTTGGCGGGCGGCATGCGGACTGCGGAAATGTTACTTTATCTGCAACTAGGTTCTGCATTAGCTTTAGTATCCAGCTTAGTTCATCCAGATATCCGTAAATGCACTATATGATTGTAGCACAATTGCTACATCATTTAAATAATAGATTATCGCAATGACCTCTATTTCGCATTCCGCTTAGTCGGTTATAGTTTTGTGTTTAGTTTCTCGGATGATGTTGCATATAGTCATTTAAGTCAATATGCGGATGAAGAGGAAACTACAACATTCATATAAATATGCCGGTGTGAACTAGTTTTTAAGCTGTGTGACCTGCTTAATGTTTTACGTTTAACTCATTTGTTCAGACACTATTAATCGTATAGTCTCATAACTTATGGTTAGATTGGTCACGAGTATTACAGTGTTTACAAAATATTAGGTAACTAATGTCAGTGTGATACGTTCCAGTCAGATGGAATATGTTTTGAATCTTGATTAATTTCAGCACCAATACCTTGAAATCCTGCGACCCTGCAATTTGTTTTATTGTTCGGTAGTATATTATTTGAAAACATTAGAATACATATATGAAGCGTAATGAATTTTACAACGTCCTATCGATTCGGTTCATCTGAAAATTTCATTCATAATTCTACGAGAGAGAGAGAGAGAGAGAGAGAGAGAGAGAGAGAGAGAGAGAGAGAGAGAGAGAGAGAGAGAGAGAGAGAGAGAGAGAGAGAGAACCACGGACAAATTCGTTAGTTAATAATTTTATTTTTGGACACTAGTACTATACACAGATATGGATCCGAGTGTTCCGCTCTCATTTGTATCAGTATTCAGAATCCGGGTTCACCAAACCGTTTGTGCACTCATCCTGAAACAACAACCAATTAGTATTGCTACTTGTATTGCCGATACTAATGTACAGCAATAAGTCAGCCATATTACAAATAAAACCTAGAGCAACCCCGATAGCTTGAACGTCAAATTACTTCGCTGATCATATGTTTGTCTAATATCAAGATATGAAAAGATTTGATATTCCTACTACGTACCATCCCTCCCAGTTAGACTCGATACGCGTGTTGAAAATCATTGGGATAATGAGATGATACTATTACAAATATATTTTCTATGTAATCTACCAAACTTCATACATTGAAAGTTTGTGTTTGATTAGAAGTCAAGTACATGGAATATCCTTTACAACTAAGTCATTGATTGTGTACAACATTATGCACATATAAATAAAGACAATAGATTATTCTGTAAGAGGGAAACATCACACTCTTATAACGTATTTCCAGTTCTGTAACTAAAAAAACTGCTTCTCGATGCGAAGCTAAAAGAATTCGTCTTTATAAGAACCATTTAGTTCCTTATTAAAAAAAAGGTATGCCACAGTAACTAAGGGGCAACGAGGACAATGTCAATACTTCTTAAACACATACATACATACATACATACATACATACATACATACATACATACATACATACATACATACATACATACATACATACATACATACATACATACATACATACATACATACATACATACATACATACATACATACATACATACATACTCGAATCGCATGCGTACAGCCTTGCTGATGCTTCTTTGGCAGCCTTGCAGGCATTTTCTTTTTTATACATATGTATGCTTAGCTTGCTATCATACCTTAATAATTGCATATATGCTCTCTCTCTCTCTCTCTCTCTCTCTCTCTCTCTCTCTCTCTCTCTCTCTCTCTCTCTCTCTCTCTCTCTCTCTCTCTCTCTCTCTCTCTCTCTCTCTCTCTCTCTCTCTCTCTCTCTATATATATATATATATATATATATATATATATATATATATATATATATATGGGTGGGTGGGTGGGTGTGGTGTGGTGTGTATGTGTGTATGTATGTGAGAGAGAGAGATATGCATGATTGCAAACTTACTTACATGCATTATGGTACTCACTGAAGAATACCTTTCAAATTCCCTTTCTTTAACCCTATGCAAATCATGAAACTACAGAGCGCAACCTTAATACAGATAAGAAGAATTGTGTAATGGCTTTTTTCTTTGTTGATTTTATCTTCACTACAGGACTATAACATTAATGTCATGTAAGAAAATAAGCTGCGTACGCTGACTTTGTTCCTCTTTATACAATATGCCTTGTGGCAGTGAAATGACCCTGATTATACTGTAATTAGAAATTTTAACTCATAGATGTAAAGTCAAATTTAATTAAAACACGTCGCATTAAGTGAAAGCAAAATAATTTCTGTTCATGTGTAATAAAATTTAAAAGCACAGTAATGAAAAATTTACATTCCTGTTCAAAATGCTTGAGTACCATTTCAGAAATAAAATTTTGGCTATTATCTTGTTCCTGTCTTTAAGCATAGCATTGGTTGCTATGCTGTGAAAATGTAACGTGTATTTTTAAAATAGCTCATGTTTCACCATCGGGGATGGGTATACTGGGCTTGTGAGGGACATTGCTACTTATTAATACTGTTGTGTGGGGAAAAATACATGAGAATTAATCTAAAATATCTCCTTAGATGTTAAATGTTGCAACTATACAACCAAAATCAGACCATATAATAATAATTTTGTGGTCTTTATTGTGGAGCTCCACATTTATCACTTACGTCTTACAGAGAAGGTAAAAAATATTTTAACAATAACTAATATACGAGGTATTTTTATATGGTCAGGATAGCCAGTCAAGATTATCTAACAAATTCTTTATCTTTACAAAACTTAAGCCCTAAACTAAAGTACGAAGCCACCTTACTTGTATTTAGACAGGCTTGCTTACTTATTTGAATCCATGCAAACCTAACCGTCTGCATGCAAGTCTAAGTGCTTCCATGCTTTCTTGCAAACTAAGTAACTAATTAACAGATGTCTTACTAATTAATCCATTAGTTAAAGTTTTAATAGTCAAGAGGTCGTTACGTATTACATATTCTTCTTGAGAAGCTGGTGACGCACCATTATGAATGGAATGGAAAAGCTGGAACACATGAAAATTGTGAAAATAGCCGTGAGCTTATAGCGGTTACTGATGTCTATCGGTAGATTCTGAAATAATAATAATAATAATAATAATAATAATAATAATAATAATAATAATAATAATAATAATAATAATAATAATAATAATAACAATAACAATAACAAACAAGGTAAAAAGAGACTACAAAAACAGAAAGAGGTCTATGATATTTAATCGTTCACAAGGGCGATAACTCCTCGTAAATCTTAACATCAAAGCCGATGCAAGATATTTAATAGAAATGGTATATGCTTTCAATTCTTATAACTCTGATTAAATCAAGTCGTGCATAAAGGATGTCCAAAACGGGAGAAACTCGCTCTATCTTAGACCTTGCCAATGATATATTGTTAAAATACACCGAGATGGAAATGCACAATATTTGTTGCATAAATAACATAAGTTGACCTTAGAGAAGTAAAGCTAAACTTTAACATCAGACCATTATCTAGCACAGGGGTGCACACGCTTTTCAGCATGCGAGCTACTTATAAAATGACAAAGCCAAAATGATCGACCTGCCACAAAAAATGCAAAACATATAGGCTGACGTCTAATTTTTTTTAATGCTACGAGATCTACGCACACTATCTTCGCGATCGGCCAATCGATAGCGATCGATGTATTGTGCACCCCTAACGAGGCCAACCATTTGGCATATACTGATATAGGTTTAACTTGTTAATGAGTTTTTCCAGCATCTTGTTACAATTCCGACAATACAAATTTCACCAAAGGAAATAAAGACTTCAATCACAGTCTAGGCCGCTTTATTAACATGCGCTTATTTGGCTCCCTTTATCACCCTCGTCCCACATATTGTTCACATTATGTGACATAATAAGTTTCATAAAGGTCGGGTTGTTTTACTCCTACATTGTTTTTCTGACGTACTAATAAGAGCGAGTTTAAATGAAATATATCTGTGAATAAAGTTTGTAGTGTGGTAGGTATCCAATAATCACAATATTCTTACAAGACAGCCAATGATAGCCAAGATTACCTCATTAAATGCACCAGTTTTGCAAGTGTGTGTGCGATTTAGATGTTTAACGTAGCTTTAACAATTTTTCAGTCATATCGCTACGATGTCAGCAGTGTGACTGTTTACAGTGATGCCTAGCACTGGGGCATCATGCCGCAGACATGTAGCATGTCCCACCCAGTCACATTATCCTGACACCAGGCGGACCAGCCATAACACTAACCTCTGTTAGTACCAATTTAAGTCTTTGGCATGACTCGGCGGGGGTTTGAACCAGCATCTGAGGCGTACGCTCTAATCACTAGGTAGACACACACGCGCACACACACGCAAGCACGAACGCACATGCACACACACACACACACACACATATATATATATATATATATATATATATATATATATATATATATATATATATATATATATATATATATATATATATATATATATATATATGACTGCGGTCAGCGTCTTTGCAAGAAAACGAGATAAACATTATTGGCGTATATCTGTATTCTTTCAAAAGAAACGTTTCATCTCAATTTCTTTTCAAATTGTTATGCATTGAATTCATAAAATAATAATCACAAATACTTACACGTTATGCACAATCTGATACGGTATGTAGATACATTTAATCAATGAACAATAAATGTATCCACCCACTACTTGGACCTACACCAGTGTAATATAGTAACTTGGCGTAGTTCTAATAAACAAGAAATGTGTCCACCCACCACGAGTAATCCATGCCAGTGATGCTGTTAAGCGGCAAAAGTTCTAAACAAAAAAAAGAAATGTGTCTACCTATCACGTGTGCCTTCACCAGTGCGAAGCAGTTAAGAAACAAAGTTTTAACAAACAAGAAATGAGTTCACCCACCACGTGTAGCACCAGTGTGATGTAGTTTAGGTGCAAAATTCTAGCAAAAAATACTTGTGCCCACTCGCCACATATACCTACGCCAGTGTAATGCAGTTAAAGGGCAATGTTCTAACAAAAACAGATACAAACGGTGAACATCGAAATTAACCATGACGTCTTCGTGTAAAGCTTGGTGACGAGTTCGATTTTAATTCATCAAGATGAGGAAGAAAACTGAAAAGACAATTTCTAAGTCAGGCAAGGCCCATACCTCTTGTGTATTACCGGAATAGGTGAAATATAAACTTTGTTTTGGACTTATTGATACAGATTCTCATACCTAATTTCGATTTCAAATCATGATCCTCCAAACGTTCCCAAGTGGAAATGAAGTTAAAGGCAAAGTACTAAGTCAACAGGGGCCATAACTTCACTCAGATTTTTCATGAAGATGAATTTTCACTTTTTTTGCAACTCTGCCTGTTTGGTAATTAATCACCATAGGGCAAATTTAATTTCAATTCAATTAGTCCTTTCAAGTTACTGACCTCGAACAAATGTTGTCACGGGCGGGATGGGAGGGGACAGAGCGTGGAACGAGTAACACGTTATGCTTTCTCGATATCTACTGAAGGAGACGAAAAACAACAAAGAATGATAATTCTTTTCAGTATGTCCCCGAATATATTTAAATGCATTTATCAATTTTAGTTTATTTACGTTCTTTACAAGATCTTGCCAGGTTTTGTGTGGCGATCTATGTTATTAAGAAAATCAACACATTTTGTAAAATTCAACTAAAAATTTATTTTCCTAGAATATAGGGTGAAAAATATAGAAAGAACTTACGGTATTGCGATTGAAATTCCAAATCATCATACAATTTATAACACAAGTCCTGGTGCTTAAAGTTCTAATAAACTTTTGTGGTATGCTAAAATAAATCCCAAGCTGGATATGTTGATGTACCTATGATAGCCTGTATTGTTGCTATGCCTCAAGTCTTTTTTAAATCAAAGTATTACAATCCAAGAATATATCCTTATTTGAAATTTCACTATAAATCAAATTTTCAATTTCTGCTAATGTTATTCAAAATAAATTTCAGCACAAATGAAATTCGACACAAGAATGATACAACTGACTCAGATCTTATAGAACGATTGAATAATTTCTAGACAAACAAAATTAAATAGTTATTTAATTGACCTCAGGTCACAATTATCATTTTTAAATTTGAAAATGTAACATAATGGGAAAATGTTATTCTGGTAGATTCCAAATGTTTATAAGATAAAATAAAAATTTTGGTTATAATTAGAAGATATGTTGCTAAACTTTATTATAACATAAAATAATCGGACCCTTTATTTCATGGAGAAATTTCCAACATTCTAAATTCAAATTGAGATAAAAAAAAAAATTATTTATAAAACCAAAATCAATAATTCATGTCAGGTAGAAATTTACCATCAGTTTAGACAAGGTCAAGTTCAAACTACAATTGTCTATAGTAGTATTGGTAGATTGAGATTCCTCTCTCAGAAACCAAAATAAAAACGTTATACGTTAAAATGTTTGTCAGCATCTCTTTTTAGCTTAAAATGATGACTTTCATTTTTCTGACAAATTATGATTTGCCCAAAAAGGTCTCTGAGATGAACTCAACTACCAATACTATTATTACAATCCCTATACTTATTAAACAAAATTTCATATCAAACAATAAAATATTATATAATATCCTTCTGTCGTTCAATCCGACATGTTGGGTTTGATCTAACGTACAAACTTGTTTATGAATTTACTTCTCAGAGATAATTTTAACTACGATCTCATTTATATTTACAAAATTAATCCACAACAGGATAAGTACGATCTATTTAACAATTATAATGACAAACTTCGTGACGATCTTGAGGCTGGTGAGGATTTTTTTATTATCAAACAACCAAAAGAACTTGTTCCAGTTAATCAACTTGATAAGTCCGAACACAAGATAGCTGTTTTTGATGGTATTCGGCTAAACAATGAAGAAATGAATAAAATCAGAAAATATTTTTCATTAGCACGTAATAAAATATGTAGTTCTGTTTATCTCGCCCTGGTTTCTATATTGTTGACAGATTTATCAGGCGAAATACTGGTTGTTTTTTATATTATTTTTAATGTTGACGTTTGAAATGTCGCGAATGAGCAATGTGGTGATGTCACAAAAGATAAGTTTTTGAACTATATCATCAAGCAACAGCAAATAAATATGACTTTTTGTTTGATAAATTAACAAATAATACGAGTAAGGTTTTTCGGTGTTGCAATGAAAAGTACATACAGTAATCATTATAGAAATTACTATATAATTATGAATAAACTAAAAAAGAACAGAATACATAGAAGATTTGAAAACACTTGCACAATTTCAAACATAATTGAAACAGTTCAACCAGCACGACTTGGCCAAGTGGTTGCAGCAGAAACGACAGCAGCTGTTCTAAATCCAGTTACTGAAGCTTGGAAAACAACCTCAAACTGGACCAGATTTAGAAGAAGAAATTAAGAAAGACATGAAAAAATTTTGGTATGATTAATCAAAAAGCAACAAGAAGAGGCTGCTGGAAAAATTATTGCTAGATCTGATACAGAGAGATTAAGATTAGCCAAGTCACTTGTAGTAAATATTTACTGATCCTGCTGCAAGACAATCTGAATTTAGAAGGTTGTTGAATAATCCACTGGAACTTCAACAAAGATTAGCAGAAACAGCAGTAGTTGGACCGATTGAGAGAAGGTTAGAAAGAGAATAACTTGGAAGAAAAAGAGAGAGAAAAAAAGAAAATTTGAATATGATTTAAAAATTATAAATAGCAGAATAAGGGATGACGAATATAGAGATTTTAATTTTAAAAAATGATCACTTTATTGGTGTAATAGTACACAATGTCAGAAAAGATGATTTTAAGGCAGAAGAAATAATTGAGGATATATAAAAATACAATAAAATAGTAAGGAGCATTGCAACGATATAGTCTTGTAAAATAGAAATTACTAAGTAGCATTGAGTTATATCGACATGAAATTATCGCTGATCTTTACTTTAAGGTCATTTATAATAAAGAAAGTAGCATATATGGTTACCGTAATAATAGTTTAAGTAGCGAAGCAAAATCAATCGATGAAGGAAAAGAAAATCTGTTTTTAGACCAATGGGTCCCATGATTATGACTGAGAAGATTTACAATAATTAATTGAGAAAGAAAATGAAAAACAGCGTAAAAAAATATAAAAGCCAAGTAAAATGCAAAATAATAGCATCAGAATATTTTTCTTTTATTGACGAGTATAAAACTTTTGATGTTGATAATATGTATAATTGGCAAAAAGATAAATACAAAAATCTCAATAAAAATTAAATGATATCGTGACAATTAATTTTGGTATCACCGCGCCAGCTGCGGACTCTGATGCAGACAGTACAAAAGTGTCACTTACTGCTAATAGAAATACTCTTGGTATAACACCACCAGTAGCAGCTGATCATGGAACTGCATTGTTAACTATAGTTAACGCGAATATAGTAGTTTTTAAAAGAACACGTTATAGTGAAGGTTATATTAAGAGAAAAGAACTTGCAGCTATATCACGTCAAATTACACTGATGCTGCCACTATGAAAAATACTTTGCTTTTTTCGAGATTGCAATAAAGTATTTCGTGGAGTTAAACATACATTTATATTTTTTCGATCAGAACAAAATGATTGTTTATTTAAAACTGGTAGGGCTGATGTGTAATTTGTCATAAACAAAATTGCGTTGTAAATGCCACGAAGAACTATATCTATTGCTAAAATGGCAGAATTAAATGATATGCTGCAAAAACATACCAATAAAATTTATTGTCAGCAACATAAAATATAGCAAACAGCAGTTCCAAATACAACCGACTTCACATGGGGAGTTACAATAACATCAAGTGAACAAATACCGCGTCAATTATTTGTTGCACTTCAGCAACAAGCTTGACGTAATAACCAACAACAAAATAATGCAGCATTTGAGAACGCTGATGTTATACGAGTATACGCTAGAATAAATTCGAAACAATATCCAGAACGATCGATAGAATGTAATTTTGCAGATAACACTAATAAAAATATTACTAGACCGTACATGTATTTACTCGATTCAATGCAAAAATATCAAGATGCTGGAGATGGATCTCAGATATCATTAGAGGAATTTCGTACACTTTATCCAATATTTTATTTCTTATGTTCTTAAGCATAGCGAGCGAGCTGAAGACAGCACAACTGATATTGAAATTACTTGGACACTAGGAGACGTTCCAGCAGCGCAGTTATACGTATATGCTTTAGTGATAAGCGACAGATTTGTCATAATTGATTGTGTCGGAGGTAAAATGTCAGTCCAAGTATAATATGTACCTAATATAATGACAAAATATATTATAAAAGAAATTTTTTAACTGATGGCCAAGTTTTAAAACAGATTAGCAGCTTCTGTTGCAAAGAAGAAGGAGGCTTCCTTAAAGGTCAACCAAACGCCCAAGCAAGTACTGTAACAAAATTGCTGTAAAAAAAACAAATAACTAAATACGGTCGCAAAAAACCTTATGGTTTAAATTAAAGTGCTGCACAAATAACTGCGATGGCCCACCGCATTGCAGTGGAAGGTGACTTATTTGATCCGGCACTATCTATAATGGCCAAAATATTGATACCTAACAATTTTCCCAGTACTTTGTACATATGGATAGGCAGCAGCGTCTAAAGCAGTCTCTAGCGCAACGAAAAAGGCCGTTCAAGGACATGGAATTTACCTTGGTAGTGGTATAAAGAACATTCTCGTATGAATGTCTTTGATAAGTTGTTCTCTAAAGATTAAATATAATGTCTAGACAAAAAACGTTTAAAAAAAACAACGACGAAGAAAGACACTACTGAAATCAAAAAGTGGATATATTCCAATAGCCCCATTACTAGCAGGATTGGCGAGAAGTCTATTGCCAGGTATGATAGGACGAGGACGAGGACTAATGCTGCCAGGAACAAGGAAATGAAATCGCGGCCGACAAAGTCGCCTGAGTTAAGTAGCTTTGATATACTAGATGAACTAATAAAAGTAAAAATCTGCAAGGAGTTTATTCTAAAGGTGAACTTAAAGCGATTCCAGAGACACTAGGTTAATGCGTTATAAATGTACATATCAGTGACGGATCTGGCACTCATTGGGTAGCTGTTTTTATAAGAATTATTTTGATTCGTCTTGGAAATCAACAAAGTGACGCAGTTTAAAAAAAAAACATGAGTAAAAGAAAATAATAAATTATTCGTTTAATCAAATTCAACCAGTAGGAACTTCCGCTTGAGGATATTGCAGAATGTTTCTTAAACAGTTGACCAAAAATCCAGATTTTTAAAATTTTATTTTGCAATTTGACAAACAACCTTCTTACGCTAATGATGAGATTGCAACTAATTTTATCTAAGATCGCTGATATACAATGTCAACATATTGACTTAAGTGTAAAACTAAAGCGGAAAATGGAGATGAAAAAACAAAAAAAAAACAATAGAATAATGCTGAAAAGTATTTGTGCAATCTGTGGAAAAACGAAAAGTATGTTTTTGCCAAAACCAAAGTTGTCCGGAGCGGGATGCCCTGAGAAAATTATTTCAGTACATGATAAAATCAATAATGACATGCGAGTGCGAATGTGATAAATAATTTTGACTTAAGCAAAATAAAATTGTTACAAAATGTCGGAAATGCAACAACAGAGAAATTACTGGATCAGATATAGATATAAATAGCTTGATTGGCAAATTGAAGAAATCAAAAATTGAAGAAATCAAAAGGTGGTTGGACATATGCCAGACCATAAATATACTGGACCTTAAAATCCTCTCAATAACTTGAAAACGATAATCCGCTGCCAGGTCAAGAGCCTTATAATTAAGTCGACGAAATAGCAATGCGACACTATATCTGCTACAGAGATAATGAACGTCCAGACATCGAACAAAATAAACACAGCTGCGATAAAGTAATGTTAGACGAACTTCATGACATAAAACCTGTAAATATACGAGTACGTGTTGACGGAAGGCATATAAACTTGGTATCGGTAAAAAGTGAATTCTATGTTGATCTTGCCTTGCAGATGTTAGCGTCTCAGCAATAAAAACCAATTTTAAAAAAAAATAATTTGCAATGTAAAGTTATCGCAAATGCCCTTGATGATTCATGAACCATAAATTTAGTTGATATGTCAAAACTAGTCCAGTTAAACATTAGCGCCGATGGCGCTCCAAAGAGATATTTTTTTAATTTTAAAGACGGTTTTAGTAAATACGCGTTTAGTATACCCGTTTCGGATAAAACAAGGACATCGATGACTATTGCTCTAAAACAAATAATAACAACTACAGAAAGAAAACCAAATAGAATATGGAATGATCATGGAAAAGTTTTTCAATAAACGTTTCGAGCAGTTTTAAAGCAAAATAACATTAAAATATATGTAACAGGAAATGATGGAAAAGTGTCAGCGTCGAGCGATTTAATCGCACTCTCAACAAAAAAATTCATACGTATTTGACAGATAAAAGTACGAATAAATATTTTGACAATTTACAAAATAATTGTTGACGAATATAATTACACGAAATACCGAACCATTAAAATGTCTCCAAACAAGGGGATTGCAATGCAATATTAGCAAACAAACATATGTACCGCAGACACGGGTTTAAAATAGGTGATAAAGTTAGAATATTTTTTGACAAAAAAGGTTTGAAAAAGAATATACTCATAATTAGAGAGAAGAAGTCTTTGTTGTTAATAAAGTACTTTTTTACAATACCAATTAAATGCTCGCTGAAAGATTGATTATGTGGGCCTATAACTGGCAGTTTTTACAAACAACAACTTCAGAAAATAGAACAAGATGTAATTGTCATTAAAAAAAAAGTTAATAACAAGCGCGACAACAAAAGTTTAGTGAAATAGCGAGGGTATGGATATAAAGTTAATAGTTGGGTACCAACTCGGTCGATTTTGATTGAATAATATTTTTATAAATTTCTTCGCATTTTATTAGTACTGGTTTACGTTTTACTGGTTTACATAAAGAAAATCTAATTTTCTTGCATTATTAAATATTGTAACAAAACTAAAATCGTATTTTATATTTCTTTGTTGTCCAGCTAATTTTACGTTTAGAAAAGGTTTCATAAGTTGCCAAAATATGTAAATTCTCAGCAACATTAAAATTAAATTTTATTATTTTTTAGCAATATGGTACTTAATATCATCACGTCCAGTTGTTGCAGTGCTTAAATGTTTGTACTTACAATATCTTCTTCGTCGTAGTCCTCATATTTATGTAAAATATTATTTTCAGTATAACCAGCAAATCTATAATCAATATTTTTAATGTAAAATTTGAAACTGAAACAAAATCTTCCAAATATAGCTCATCCAGTCTCTCAATTCAGCTCATTATTATAACAATATTTTATCTAATTAATAAATAGTAAGATGTTTGGAGAAATAAAATATCAAAGATTTAATATATTAATTTTTTTTTAAAAAATTGCTGAAGCAATTCGAAATTTTTTGTTAGGAGATGGTTATATTTTGTTGATTGTATGATAATATTAGGCTAATCTGACAAATTGTTATTTACAGCGGCAGAAAAAAATAAAACTTGATAAAAGTAACATGATGACATTACTATTTAATCGCGATGATGTTATGGAATTTAGTCATAATTGTCTGATTTGAAATTATCTTTAAAATATCATTTGTTATTGCAATTGAAACTGAATAAAAAAAATAAAAAATATTTTTTTTATAGATGCCTGTACTGTTTTTCTAGCGATGAAAGACAGTAGGATCAAAAATAACTATGCTCAGTAAAAAAGAAAAAATACTAAGATTTTAAAATTATGATTATGAACTAAATATTCCTTTTGTTATTTACGCTGATTTTGATCGTCTACTCGTTCGTGTAGTTGGAGCTGAAAATAATCAGAATAAATCCAGTACTAGAAAAATACAACATATTCCTTGCAGAGTAGCTTATACAGTAGTTTGTTGCGCTAACGATATATTTTCAACTCCGATAAAGTCATACAGAGGTACAAATCCAGCCGTATGGCTATTAAAAAATTTAAAAGACAAAGTTAATAAAAATTACTAACAGATTGCTTAAAACTGCTCTGATGGGACTAACATTTAAACAACACGATTTTGATGATACAGTTATTTGTCATGTTTGTGAAAAGTTGTTGGTAGACCCCAACGGAGTCTTTTTGATAAGGTGAGAGATCATTGTCATTGGACCAGCTAAATCTTGGAGCAGCTCATAACATCATAACAGTTATAATTTAAAATTGCATGCGCATGCGCCAGATTTTATTCCTATAGTTTTACATCAATTTCGTGGCTATGACAGTCATATCATTGCAGAATCTTTTGGGGATGAAAATATTAAAGCTAAACTAAAATTAAATAACGTAAAAACATGCATTCCAAATAATTTTGAAAAGTATATGTTGGTGACGCTCGGAAAATTACGCTGTATTGACAGTATGCAATTTATGGCAGCATCATTAAATAAGTTTATCAGGATATAGCACTTTTAATAATCTGCGAAGTTGCTTTGGTGAAAACTATATCTATCTGACGAAAAAAGGTATCTACTAAAAACAAGCAAGACAGAACTGGATTTCTTAACAGATCTCAATATGTTTAACTTTATTGAAAAAGACATTAGTGGTGGAATTATCGTTAAAAACAAAACATGCAGCAGCTAATAAAATATCTAAAAAATAATGATAAAAATCTCCAGTCAAGTTACATTATTTATCTAGACCAGATAAATTATACGAGAATGCAATATCAGAGCCCATGTTGTATAGTGGATTTGATTGGATAACTCCAGATCAAATACTTTTTAAAAAAAAACTGAAAAAGATTTGCTTTAAAAAATAACAAATGTTTCAGATATTTCATATTTTGCTGAAGTTGATTCAGATTATCCTATGGGTTTTTTTTACATCATCTACATAACGATAATCTGTTTTGTTCAGAATCAATGTGATGATTAAATATAGTTTATTATCTGAGCAACGACATCAGAAAATTCGATTGTTAATAAGTTAGTTCCAAAAAATTGTTAAATAAAAGAAATTACGTTATGCATTACAAAAATTTAAAACTAGCAGTAGATTCTGAACTAATTCTGAGAAAAGTCTATCGCGTTCTAAAGTTTAATTAGTCGAGGTGTATGGCAAATTACATTGACTTAAATAGGAAACGTCGTGCTGTATCTAAAACGAAATATGAGAAAACCTTTTATTTACGTTATTGAATAACTCTGTGTTCGGTAAGACGATGGAAAATATTTGAAAAAGAGTTTTAATAGAAATTGTTAATGACATAAATCGTAGATTTAAATTAGTTAATGATGATAGTTTTATTAGTATGAGAATACTAAATGAAAATCTTGTTGAAATACAACAACGAAAGACAAATTTAAAGCCACATAAACCGATTGATGTTTGTGTATCTGTACTTTATATATCGAAGTGGCTGATATAAGATTTTCACTATAATTTTGCCAATAAAGCAATGGTTAGATTCGGAGTTGCTATTTACTGATACATATTCGCTAGTTTATGATATGAAATGTGAAGATGTCTATCAGGATATTTACAAGAATTACAAAAAAATCTATTTGTCTTACCAGATTATCTAGTGGATTTGAAGAGTTCGAATAAGAAAGTTATTAGAAAATTGAAAGATGTATTAATGTTTATGCCAGTGAGAGCTTGTTGGATTAAGGAGTAAACCTACAAAACATCCAAAAGGTATTCCTCAAGAATATTTCAAAAAGATGATGAATTTTAGCGATTTTAAAAAGGCACTAAACATAAGCGTCAGTTTTACCTAAACAAATGTCATCAGAACAAATCACCATATATGGTTATAAAACGTGGATTAAGTAATTTTGATGATAAAAGGTATTGCAGAGACTGAATTGATACATTAGCACTTGGACATTACACAAGAAAAAATATTTGAAAATTTAGCATTAGTTGATGGAATTAATAGCAAATTTTTTTTAAAAAAATGGTTAATAACCAGCACACGCCATTTGAATCTAATGGTAAAATTTCCGGCATTTGTTTTGGTAAATTTCACATAATCAGACTTTCCCTTTTTCGATTCAGACAATAGCAAGTATTGTATTTATCTCGAAAATTTACTAGTCAAACTTGTACTAAAATATAATAATTTTCATAATCCGATCATCCAGAATCAGTATACAAAATCCAACATTGACAGGTCGACGGTTTTTTTGCATAAGGTGGTAAGTATCTTCTTAGTAAGATTGTAATGAAAGAATACTGAGTGCCTGCGTAAAGTATCTGGTAAAATATTATACAATCACGATAGTATATTTTTCTTAAAGCAAACGTTGAGACACTGTGTGTTGGTCAAGAAATACAACTGTTTTAAAAAGGGAGATAATACTGCTCCACCTAAGTTTAAAATCTTTTGTAATTATCAAATATAGCATATGTGTGTGTATTATTTCGACTTTTACGTTGCTTTTACACTGTAACAATTTGGTTTTATATTATTTGTTGGCCATAAAACTTATAATCAGCGAAATTTTATTCCCTTCATCTGAAATTTTTATTTATGTCAGAGTTAATTTTCTATATTATGATTTGGAAATAGATCAGATTTGACTAATATCATTATGGTATTAAACATAACATAGTAACAAGCAGTTGTCGTATTTGTAGTATCATGCATGACATACATACATACATACATACATACATACATACATACATACATACATGCATACATACATACATACAGACAGACAGACAGACAGACAGACATATA
This sequence comes from Potamilus streckersoni, assembly GCA_016746295.1. Taxonomy (NCBI): domain Eukaryota; kingdom Metazoa; phylum Mollusca; class Bivalvia; order Unionida; family Unionidae; genus Potamilus; species Potamilus streckersoni. The sequence goes on from JAEAOA010001516.1 coordinate 1,097,165, forward strand.
GCCAGACCCAAATCCTATCAAGGAAATATCACATTCAAAAACTGTAGTCGTGACTATATATTATTCTCACTAACGTACAAACAAGACATGCACTTAGCTTCACACAGCAAGTTAATTGCAGACAGCAGAATACAGTATATTAATTCATAAACTTATCCATTATTTTTGTATCTCTTAGCAACAGCTGACGAATACAGACTTTTAATTCGGCAGAAATACGGGTTTTATATATACTATAAAGGACTCCAATTTATTTTGAAATTGAAATATTTTACAATAATTGTTATTTTATTCAGAAATCCACACTATTGTGAGTTTATTCTGTAAGTGCCTGCG
>JAEAOA010001516.1:1102500-1332500 GCA_016746295.1 Potamilus streckersoni
CATAATACTAATATATAGTAGGAAATTTCACAACACCTATTTATTCGATTCGTATGTGGCTTACGCATGTTTGGCTATGTTAGGGACTCCCACCCCCAATAGGCAACGGGCATAAACAGAACCTTAACTTAGTGGGCGGAAGCGAAATCCACTGCCGACACCGTCAACTCGAGGAAAACCATGGAACCCAACAATCAAGGAATGAGGAAGTGCAGTAGGAAGCGCCCTGGGCCACATAAAAACAAAGTGAAAAGGTTACACTTTCAAAGCCAATAATACTATGTGGACCCAGGGTAAGCCAGACACTGGGAGAGAATTTCAACCCACAAGATAGAGGAATCAACTATGGTACCGCCCTTTGCTGGATCCTTTCCTTTGCCTTTTCCGAGCCCGGGGGTCGAGGCGGTTGAACTGTGTCAATGCCACTCAAAAAGGTCTGTTTTAAGGTTGGTGGAAAAAGGTCAAGCACTAGACCAAAAGCCCAGCCCTCGGGCTAAGTGCCTCCCTAGATTAGCAACATTACCGATAAGGTGATGTCCGGCTTAGGTGGTAAACCATCTAGGGGGGGCTATTACGCCCATGCGCCGGGGCACAAAAAAAGTGTCAAGCACTGAGACACGGGTGAGCCCTGCCTTGGAAGGAGGGGAGGCCGCTAACCCTTTTCAGGGCTTTAACTAGTCATAATACACGAGAGTGGACACATGACTATAATAGCAGATAAGATAAGATTGAACGGCTGAAACGAGAACAAGATCAATTATTTAAATGGATATGTAATAAAATTATTACTGTTAACCTCACATTCGCCATTTGTAACTTTTGTGATGACTTGGGAGTTTGATGAATTTCTGTTATAATCCACCCATCTGATTGCGATATTACATTGTCAAATAAATCAGACCCAATTTTTTTTATAATCTCAGCTGTTCACTGAAATTTTAAATTTTTCTGAAAGCAAATCTTTGTGGAACATTTCCGCATATAGCTGAACTACTTAACTGGTATTGGTAACAGAAAATATCTAGAATGAAGTTAAAAATGGCCAGAGGCCATAGGGTTGTGTTATACCAAGTGGATTTACAAGTCGCCAAACATAAGTGTTGATCCAGAAATATTCTGTAAATGTCGCCAAAAGGACCCTTCAACCGATGATAGCTCAAGAGACGCGAGAAATATTGATCTAAAATGTACACCTATTTGATGCGAACTGATTTGTCTGCAAACTGTTGCGCATTTCAATCAACAGGTGCTATCAGACCCACAATAGTCTATCAGTATCAACAGAGATATGGAATTTATCATATGAAGAGGTGGCAAATAGCTGAGCAGTAATTTCGAAGAACTTAAAGAATTTCATATAAGTTTAAGCTGACGTCAAAGTTTTTAAAACTACCTCAGATGCAAGTGAAGCTGGACAGACACAAATAGAGACAGACACAGACACACACACACACACACACACATATATATATATATATATATATATATATATATATATATATATATATATATATATATATATATATATATATATATATATATATATATATATATATATATATATATATATATATATATATATAAAGTGGACAAGTAGTAAACTTCGCATATATTAGGTCAAAAATACATAAATGTGTAAAAATATCATGTCAAATATATAAATGGGTAAAAACAGTCATGCAAAAGTAGATAAATGAATGAGAACGGCCGTATAAAATACCTTAATTAATAAATAAAATCATACAAAGTACCTTAGGGAGTGAAAATAATCAATCAACATATCGAAATTATTGAAAACAGTCATCTAATATACATAAATTAATAAAAAGTCATCCTAAATACAGAAATGAGTGAAAATAGCCATCCAAAATACAGAAATAAGTGAAAATGGTCATCTAACATACCGCAATGATTAAAAACAGTCATCTAACATACAGAAATGAGTGAAAACAGTCATCCAACTTACATAAATGAGTAAAAACAGTCATCCTGCACACAGAAATGAGTAAAGACAGTCATTGTAAATACAGAAATGAGTAAAAACAGTCATTCTAAATACAGAAAGGAATGAAAAGTCATCCAAAATACAGAAATAAGTGAAAATAGTCATCTAACATATCGCAATGATTGAAAATAATCATCTAACATACAAAAATGAGTGAAAACAGTTATCCAACATACAGATATGAGTAAAAACAGTCATTCTAAACACAGAAATGAGTAAAAACAGTCATTTTAAATACAGAAATGAGTGAAAATAGCCATCTAACATACAGAAATGAGTGAAAACAGTCATCTAAAATACAGACATGATTGAAAACAGTCATCCAACATACATAAATGAGTGAAACAGTCATCCAATATATATAAATGAATGAAAACAGTCATCCAAAATACAGAAATGATTGAAAACAGTGATCCAACATAAATGAGTGAAAACAGTCATCCAATATACAGAAATGAATGAAAACAGTCATCCAACATACAGAAATGAGTGTAAACAGTCATCCAATATACAGAAATGAATGAAAACAGTCATCCAACATACAGAAATGAGTGAAAACAGTCATCCAATATACAGAAATGAATGAAAACAGTCATCCAACATACAGAAATGAGTGTAAACAATCATCCAATATACAGAAATGCGTGAAAGCAGTCATCCAACATATCGAAATGAGTGAAAAAGTCATCCAACATACAGAAATGAATGAAAATAGCCACACACCATTATTATCTAAAAATGCAATATAATCCTGACAACAATTTGTAATCTCGCCATGACATGATAAAATATTCATGAACATTACCTAGGAAGAGAGATGCTATCTCTCCATACCATTTATAAACTGAATTATTTCAAAATGCCTTTAACAAATTATGATGGAATTACCAGTGTTTGTTTTTCTTTGACTAGAGAACCTCCCAACATTAAATGTATGTTTTAAATACACATTTTTTCTAACTATCTAGACATATAGGATAATGGTGCGTCAGACACCAAGATGCGATTTTAAGTGATTCGACGTATTTGTAAATCATTGACAGTATAATTTTTCAATGTTTCTAAAATTAATACCATAAGCACGCAAGATGTTTCAGAATCTTCTACGGGCTTGCTCTAAAAAAATAGACAAAAGTTGCCATTAACCTGTGTGAAAAGAGATTACCTAACTTTACGATATGTTTAAACTGATTTATTACATAATTATATTCATGTATATCAGTTAGCTTGCCGGACGTTATTTCCGCTTATTTTTTTATTTTTTTTTAACTGATTCACCTGAAAATTAAACTATCATTTATCAACTCTGGTTTTTTTATCTCTGTAGCACTTCAAAAAGTATTTTAGTAAATTGTGTAGTTGAAGTCATCGAAAAAATACAGGTTAAAAGTCGTCGATCCCGAATGCCACTTCAACCCACTGAGTCTTTAATGTAAAGGTATGTTTTCTGGGGTGATTTGCACATTCTTCAGTCCAGATTGTAATTGAGAAACCTTGAGAACCACTTTAATGTTGATGTTAAGTTCAGGTTTTCACGATCGTGATACCCCTATAAACAGGTTCAAGGTCTTTCTTAGTCTTATTTATAGATGCAATAAAATACTTTTTGCACTTGTGTTTAATAATGTTTTGTATCTGACGATTACACAAGATGTCTCGAGCCTTGCCACTCGTCACGTTTACTTTGTTCTTCATGTAACCAATACACGGTGATAAATTACACTCGGGTTGAAAGACATTTTTAAATGCTATTTAAAGACGGTAAAAATTAAATGAATATTATTTTAAATAACGTGGAACAATATTTATTTCCTCTTCATAGTGTACATTCTTTGTGTGGACATAAAATGGAAGTTTTATGCATGAACTTCGTGTATTTTTATGAGCAAAATTTGCATTCAGAGAAACTGTACGTAGCTAGTACAATAGAGGTACGTCAGTCTGTTCTACTTAATGACACTTGTGTCCAAAGCTAAAAGATGCATCTTTTCCAAATAATATATAAGAATATACTCATACAAAGACACGTACACACACACACGCGCGCACGTTTCAAAATTCTCCTTTGATATATGAATTAGCTTCGTCACTTGTAATGCACAATATCCACATTGAGTTTTAAATGCCGCTAAAATTGTCTAAGTTAGCAAACGACTCTTAATATCTTCACCAGGTTTGTATTCCAAGATCAGCAGAAAATAACTATAATTTTTTAATTAAAACTGCAAAAAATGTACAATTTTTGTATGCTACCTTAACTCATTATCCTCGCATGATACGATTTTGCATCATGAGTTTCGAGCTCTCTAAACGTTTTTCATGATACACCGAAAGTGGTCGTATGATAGAAAAGCGCAAAGATCTAGAGCAGCGATACAAAATAATGTAGGCTTTCTAATCATGTTAAACAGTACAACGTATAAGATTTGAGAACACTTTTGTTTAGCGAAAATTATATTTCAGAACCAGAGTTTGTGTCCGTGTTTTGCAATATATGCCGTTAGAAGCAGACTAGTCTCACACGGACAGACGAACCATTGCAAAAGCACGAATTAATTTTAGATTTGGAGTGAAAAAAGGGAACAGGACATGATAAGCGAAAAATATGGGCATTTGAAAACAACGGCTTTTATGCACCCGAGCATCCGGTGAAATTGAAATACGTCGGAAGCAAATGTGTTTGGATTCAATCGGAAGTAGCCTCCAAAAATGCGTTACCTATGCATTTTGTGAACCGAAATTAATTTGATACGTCTCCAAGAATTGTATTTGACATATATTGCTTGGTTTTTTGGGGTTTTTTTGTTGTTTTTGTTTGTTTGTTTGTTTGTTGGTTTTTTTTTTTTGGTTTTTGGGGGGGGGTGTTTCGTTTGTTTTGTTTTGCTTTGTTTTGTTTTGTTTTTATAGCGAAAACAGTCTACCTAGAACTGTATTTAATACTTTATATTACTTAGCTTAGAGAATGATTTTACGTTTTATTTTAATCTGATACTAAATAAATGTTATGTTAATCTTTAAGATTTATTGAACGTGGAAATGACATGTTAGAAAAATCACTTGTTATCCATTCTCCAAATGTGCTCATGTTCGTATTGTTTGGACATAATTATAACCATGGTTGGTCCTCGTTTGCAAGTCACTGTAGTGTTAAAATTATTAACTGGAAAATAGGTGGATGTTGCTATGTCACAGATTTCCCAGCATAATCACCGTCTTTAGATAAATGCAGGCATGGCACCAGACATGAAAATATGGCAGTGTTTATAAATGATGCAAATGGCATTTCTTATTCGAGGAGTAATTTTGAACTAAAGTGATCTTTATTCAGACATGCACAGATAGTATATATGTTTTTTATATTTAGGTGTATGTTTCTTCCCCTGGCACATGGGTATGCTTTTTATAACCCTAAGAGACATTTGACATAATGAGTGGTGCCACATTTTAGAGCCCATATTGTTTCTTATTTCCATCAACCTCTAAATATGTTTTGATCTTTATCCATTAAAATTAATAACTGAAAACTACATGTTTGCCCCCTTCCCCTCCACCCAAATAATAATTCTCGGTAGGCCATGTCTTCAACACCAATGAGTGGTGCCACAGTTTTAGAGTCTATATTGTTTCGTATTTCCATCATGATATTTGCTTCTTGTAGACCTAAGTTTTGATAGGTAGATTGTGACTTGTTATTTTTGTTTTCACTTACACCTATATGTCTTATTCAGATTTTTGTTTCGCATTTTTAAAATGGACAGTGGAACAATAAACAAAATAAAAGTTGAATGCAATTCAATTTTTCTTCAAATATTTCATAACTTTACTAACTATTATTGCGTTCATTTCGTTAAAGTTAGCATGAATGCATAGTTCAAACATATAAGAGTAATCCGTGACACGTCCATACGATTATTAACCTGGCACCCATGAAATACCTATGCAGGTAGTTTCAATTTAATAAGGTTTACAGCAAAGACCACATTAAACTTCTCCAAACTTTATCTAGTATAGGTTTATTTCATTAGATAAAAGTGCCACATGACAAATCAACATCGCTTCCATACGTATCATGACGTCATCTCCCAAATTATTTCATCTATAGGAAAGTGATCTTTAAGGTCAACTTGGAACCTAAGCAACTTATCTGTTCACACAATGCTTCTAGAATTTACACAGCTTTTACATTTATACCATAGTTGTAATCTAGAGACATAGCGAATCTAAATTTCGAGTCACCTTGTCTGTACTAGACTTTGGATTGAGACAATGATTCAATTTGGCATAATTTATGGCACAGAAAACAAACACCGCTATAAATTGTTTATTGTTTGGAAGCCATATGTTTTCAGAACGTCTTAGTTCAGCATAATTTAGCCAAGAAAATGTATGCCGTACCGGAATATTCAAAGAAATCCCTACCAAAAGGGTTTGTCAGCTGACTGTGATTTTTGTTTAATACTATCCATTCCAACTGAGCATAGCAACCGCCCCCTGCAAACATTCAACTTTTTAAAAAACTCTAGTCGACCCCCTCATCGTCAATGTTGACTAGAGCGTGCTATAAAAGCTGACAATTCTTGAAAGGTCATTAATTAACTCAACAAGCGACATAACATCCTCATACGAATCCTTGAAGATGCATACAAGGTATCGTTAGTACTTCTCAGATCACTGGACAATTCCAACCTGCTCTTTTGCATATTTTAATTCTTTGCCAAGATGTCCGTGCACAGTGGTTCTGTTTTTGTATTAGTCTTTGTTCACGTCCATTAACAACAGGCGTAGCAGAACTGTCAATTAGAATAAGATTCACACAAAATCTTTGAAGGAGTAACATGTAGAGGACGACACCATTCAAAACAAGTTTTGCGTTGACACCAACAAAGTCAATAAAAATATATTTCATAACACGTTCTTCTTTGACACCCCCAAGGTCAATAAAAGATATTTGCGTTTATTGCTCGTGTACTTACATCATGAACGCAAACATATTCAGTTCTTCAAAGAGGCATGGCGTTAAGACTCGGAACTAGTTTCACGTTTTGCCTTTGCACAGTTCCTTCTCATTTCAGACACAACTACAAGCATGCGAAGGCCATGTCTTCATGCAGTGATCGTCTAGCAATGGCAAAACAGTCACATATGCAGTATCTTCGGTAGCTTTCAACAAACAGAAACATTAGAGACAATTCCATTAAACTCTATTAAGGGCTTGTTCGAGACTACTTTTAAGTTTTAAAATATTTAGCGTAGATAACATTTGTTTTGTGTTTTATGTGGATGAGGTTTTGATTGGTTTGGTTTTGTGTTTAACACCATTTTTCTACAGAAAATACATGGCGGCAAGTATGGTTGGTGGAGGAGCCCGGTCAGACAATTGGAAGAATGTCCGACCAATAGGAAGATACTGGAAAGTTTTTTTTCACATGACAACGTCTAACTATCCCGAGACTCGAACCCTCACTCATCAATTTTAGAGATACTATCGAAGAAATAAAACAATTTACAGTTTTGAAAAAATTATAGTAATTTTCTGGCAATGTCAAAGTATAAAGCTATAGATGATCTTGCGTGTCATTTGCAAGGTTAGATAATTTTTAGCACCATTGAAATGTTAGCTTTCAATGATTTATATAAAATTTGATATTTATGTCTCCACATTATATATGAAGGTGAATATTCATATGTTAATAGTCACTTTGGAAACCTATGTGTCTGTTGATACGTTTTGATTGAAATATAGGAGCATCTTTTAGCCTTTAATACAAAAGTCAGGAAACAGAATCAAGAAATATACCTCTACCGAAAGAGATATGCACAATTTCTTTCAATACAATATTACTCATAAAAAAATATCTGAAATTACATTTTCCGTCCAAACAAAGAGTATAGGCTAAACAAATGAAACAAAACTTGCTTGATATTATTAAAAATAAATATTCCAGGATAATGAGATTAAGTTTTTAACTGAACATTTACCGTCTTGAAATCTCATTTCAAATATTTTTACTTGAGTGTAATTTATCACCTTACAATTGCTATATAAAGAAAAAGTAAACTTGACAAGGGTAAACATTAACAATTGTTACGTAAAGAGCAAAGTAAACTTGACAAGTAGAAATATCCGTTGCATCTTGTGTAAATGTCAAATCCAAACATTATCAACACATACCTTATTAGGACCATATATAAAGCTAAGCACAATCTTTTATCTACTGTTAGGGAAATCTTCGATGGTAAAAAATTAATCTATACAGAGGATATTTTTATTTTCTAGCGTAAATACATGATATATTTCATCATATTGTAAAACATTTGTTTCTTGTACCACAAGATACAATATATCCGGTATTAACATAAAAAATAACATTTCCATTTTTTGTATAACAAACTTACACCAGAGTGGAGATTAAACTAACTCCTCAGCCAAGAGCGCCCATCCCTCCACCACCCTCCGATTCAACCTCTAAATATGTTTTGACCTTTATCCATTAAAATTAATAACTGAAAACTACGTTTGCCCCATCCCCCTCCCTCCCAAATAATAATTCTCGGGAGGCCATGTCTTCAATATCACACCACACCACCTTTTCGTAAATTTACTTCAATTTTGCAGGATGATCGGTTAATTGATTTAAGAGACCGGTAGGACAGAGTTGACCTAATGTGTCCTACGAGATTACATTTTTGACCCTATCTGAGAGAAAAACAAGTCTGATTCACTAATGCATCACATAGGTTTATAAATATTGACAAGAAAGTAAGTGGAAGTAACTTCATTATCGCGAATGGGGTCAGTTCAAATTTCTTAAGCAAATATATTTTGTACCTGATATATAATAGTCTGTGCATATTACGTACAGCTAAATTAGCTATTTGACTTCTGTATGCAAATAATCAGAGATCGTATGGCATTATTGGAAATCTTACATTTTCACGTTTGAAAAATAAGGATATATTTTTCGCTTGTGAAATAAATGGAATGAATAAATATGACCGTTATTTCGCTAATAAGTAAAGTTTTATTCAAGTTTTCTAACTAAAATTATAGGTGAGAAAGCAATGTCAAAATTACAATAAGGAACACTTGAATCGACGACTTCAAACCCGTATTCAGTCGATAACTTAATTTACACAATTAAATAAAATAATTATTGAAGCGCTACGGAAGTTTACTTGCAAAAATTAAATGATAAGAGTAAACAATAGTGAAATCTTCATCAAAATCAGATAAGAACGTCATTAAATCTTTAATGTTAAAGAGAAATAGCATCGCCCAGCATATTTATATTCTTGAATTTGATGATGTGATAGAAAAGTGTCCACTTTTTGTAAAGTTTAATCGTCTTTCTTGACGTAAATAACCTTCACTGGGGGTCTCAATCCCTGAAAGAAAATAAACTTCTAGGAGAGGAAAATAAACTTCTAGTATATTTCGAAGTATATATCGACCACGGACTGTTTAGCCAGCTCTAGATGCGCTAGAGAAAGTGATAAATCTGGTCAATGATATCATGCTAGGAAATCTGCAAGCCCGTGTCAATGTTTTGGTTCCTGTCCAAGTTTTTCTTAGCCGATGATATACTCGAGCGACTTTATTGTTGTCAAAGTTAAGCAAAATATTTTCAGCTGATTATTTTTGTTGATTAAACTCAGCGAGACCTCAGTCACTGTCAGTTTTGCAAATATCATTGGAGTTTCTATTTGGTTGTTCATGTTGTTGTTCATTTGAAATCCCACAAACATATGTAAAAAGACATCTCAAAAGCAACCTTGTTTTGAATATATGTTCATCCAGATTCAATGCATTGTGTCAAACGTTATCTGTGACTACTGGTGCTATCAAAAGTGTACAGTTGGATAACATAACTTTATCCACATCGGCGGAATTATCAGGTCAAACTGCATCAGTGTTTAGTGTAATTCTTTGTCAGGCCCCGAAAATAATGTAACGAAAGTCTCTACAAAACCGAATATGTATGTGATATAGAGAACTGTGTAACTCTATCATTGAAATTGACATTGTCTCTGGTTTAGGCACCTGCTGCGTTTAAATTGTTATCAATACGATAAGTGTGTTCGTTTGTGTCGTTGACGAACTTCATAGACAGACCAGTTGATCTTGCCGAATTGTCACCGTACGGCATGTCAGTGAATTACTGTAGCAGCGTCGATTTTGTCCAGATTTCGTTCAAATTTCTTTTCTTCCATATAATATCGTTCGCTTCTGAGCAACGCCATGATGCCGTTGTAATTTATCCCCGGCACTGTATGCAGTATTTTTTATGTGTGCCCGTGGTAAGTTCAACAGCATTCCAGGTACCTTCTCGACCGCCTTTCGATAAGAAAACGAGTGAGTTATTCACGTTGGAGACACCAAGTATCAGCGATCGAATATAAAACCAAATGCGATAAATGAGTGATCATGCTAAGGATATTTGGAGTATATGGACACAGGGGTGATTGTCGTCGGTCGGAAAGACTACATGAAATTGGTGGATTGTCATCGAAAAGACCCAATGGAATTTCAATTTTGCTGATGAGGACGTGTTTATTGAGGTAACTCTAGGGGATGCATTTGCAACAACAACAATTGTTGGTGCATTAATAAGCTAAACGTTTTTGGATTTAATTCTTGAGGAGCAAGCACTTGCAGGTCGATACGGTGTCATTTTGAAGTTGTGTTGTCCACGAACCTGCCCACAATCGTTTCCAAACTTCTGGCGACTTCATATATCCGCTGCTGGTCTCCCGTCGCGCAACTAACAACAACAACAAAAAAAAAACAAACAAACAAACGTTGCGTTTTGTTGACACTTACACAAATTTCTTCTTCCAGATCCCGACCATAAACAAGTTCTTGCTATCTCCATTTTTTTGTTTGATCTTGCAATGAACCATTCACAGTTAAACACTTTATGCTGGAGTGTTTCGACCTCCAATCTACACCTGATCAATACTACGATGTGCAAGACATGAGGGAGCTCTTTGATACAGTTAGTATCTCTTATGTTATAGACGTCCTTAAGGAAATAAACATATATCATAAATTATAACTTTTATGATATCATCTTAAACATTTTTATGTGATATATATATATATATATATATATATATATATATATATATATATATATATATATATATATATATATATATATATATATATATATATATATGTACGGTCGCTAGATTTTAATTACTTTCCATGTTTTCGTTGTCGTGCATTATTTGCAATCCCCGTTGATCGGGAGACTTTTTTTTATCACTGTTACCATTGCAATCGTTTTACCTTCAGCTCTTTGGTTTCGTATCGCTGGCCGATACAGAACCTTTAAACCATTTGTAGAAGAAGACTAGAAAGTATATTTTCAAGTTATGCTAATTATCATATACCTTGAAAATAACTCAGGATTACTAAGTTGCTGTCATATCGCTCGCACAACATCTACGTTCCTTCAATATGTTGATTATATGCATAGAATAAATGAAATAAATATCATTAAAATGAGTTAATGATTTTAGCTTTGAATTCATAAGATGAAAAGGATGAAGCTCTAAGTCAGTCTCTAAACAACGACCTAATCTTGAATAACAGTTATATTGTAAATCAAATAACTCCAACACAAACATTAAATGAAGCTAAAAAATTGCATAAAACTGTGTTGAAGACCAAATACATGACTTTGGAGGATAATACTTTAAAAGCTGTAAAATATGGGAAGAAGAAGTCGCTAAAAACTAACAACTCGGCCGACGCTTAGTTTGGTCTTTTCAGTGAAGTTGGGGTTGTTCCAGACCCTCTGATTCAACCTAGCCATAACTGCTGATGCCTTGGCAATCCTGCCGTCCACTTCAGCATCAGTGGAAAGCGTATGTGTAGTTCTCAAGATCTTTGAGGTTGTACCCATCGATGACGATGGTGGAAAGGGAGTCTGCATCCTGTGTCATGACGTTCGTCTTCTTCAAACTGATGGACAGTACAAATATCTTGCAGACATAGGAGAGGCGTAATATCATTTTCTGAAGTTCATCCTCCGTGTGTGATGTGAAGGTTGCATCATCGGTGAAGAGGAATACACGGATGAGAACCTCTGTGACTTTAGTCTTTACACGGAGACGAACGATGTTGAAAAGCTTGCCGTTAACCCTGGTGTGTATATACAAACACTTGCTGAAGTCATTGAAAGCGAACTGGAGAAGCATGGACAAGAAGATGGCAAATAGCGTCGTCGCAAGAACTCAACCCAGCTTCACTCCAAAGCTGACTAGGAAGGTCTTTAATGTCGCGTAGTTGATGTACACTGTGGTGTGAATGTTCTCGTGGAACTATCTGACGACAGGGAGCAATCTTTGGAGGCGGGCAGCCAATTTTCTGCAGGAGCCTGAAGAACCCGATCCGGCTGACCAGGTTAAAATACTTTCGTCAGGTCTATGAAGGCGATATAAAGCAGCATCTGCTGCTCACGACACTTCTCATGCATATGGCGTAGTGAGAAGATCATATCTACAGTTTACCGGCCAGCTCGGAAACCACACTGGGATTCTGGCTAGACTAGAGGGGTTAGGGTCTGCAAAGCGCACCTGGGCAACACGTGCTTAAGCCTTTCCGACGATGCTGAGGAGGGAGATTCCCCGGTAGTTGTTGAATTCGCTACGGTCTCCCTTGTTCTTATACAAAGTGATGATGTTGGTGCCTTGCATGTCCCGGGGCATGTGTCCCTGTTCTCAGTAGAGGCAGAGGAATTCGTGTAAGACTGGAGTATTACTGGTTTTCCGCTATTGAGGACTTAAGGTGGGATGCCGTCCATCTCATGAGCCTTTCCACAAGCGCAAAAGTTGATGGTTTTTCTGGGGTCTTCCTGGGTGGGAGATGTATCTAGTTCCTCCCTGACTGATAAGTTTAGGATGGCGTTTATGGCGGAGTCACTAACGTCATTTTGGGTTACATGCAGATCAAAATAGTGATCAAACCAGCGCTTTAGATGTTTCCCCTGGTCTGTAATGAAATAGCCCGTCTTGGTTTTGAGGGGGCGGTCTTGGAGGATGGGTGACCTATTGCCTTCTTGATATCCTCGTACATGATTCTTGCATACCAGTCTCGGCAGCTGCCTGTATGCTGGAGCAGATGTTAAACCAGTAAATATTGGTGCATTGTCGGGCGGTCCGCTGCGCATTGTTCATTGTAGTTCTGAGGGTTTGCAGTGTACTAGGGCTAGGCGCAGCCTTTTAAGCTAGGATGACTTTCCTCTTCGCCTCATTCCATCGCCTCCCAGTCGGTCTCCTACCAGTCGGTATTTCTGCGCCCCTTCTTCGCGTAGGCAGTAATGTTTGAAGGCTGAATTGTACACAACGTCTCGGACAAATGACCACTTGGAGTCGATGGTGTAATCAGGTGTCTTTCTGGTGAGAGCCTCCTGCAGCTTGCTGATGAACCGCTGTGTCTTCTCTGAGTTTCAGGCACATCAGGTATCTATACGTGGGCGACCATTCTTCTAGGCGTGGTGAGTAGTACTCTCACCTTGCTGGACATGAGGAAGTGGTCTGTGTCGCAGTTGACGCTGGTGATGATGAAGTCTTGCTGTTGCTAGAGGCGGGAAGGTCGGCTTCTCCATGTTACCTGGTTGATTTCCTTGCATTTTAAGTAGGTGTTGGTCACGCTTAGTATGTTAGAGCAGCACATCTTGTCCATTCTTTGAAAGCCGAGACATTTGGGCTAGGTCATGTGGTCATCTCCCACTAAAGCATTGAAGTATCCAAGTATGGAGAGGCCTTTAGTGTTGGGGATACTGGATATTGTTTGATCAAGAGCCTCGAAGAACTGGCCTTTCTCCTCTAGGATGGAGCAGAGGGTTGGAGTGTACACGCACAAGATGTTGACTGGGCCTGAGGATGTTGATAGCCGGATGGCAAGTATCCTATCAGTGTTTGATGACGTAGGCTCAATGAAGGCTAGGAGCGTTTTCTTTACAGAAAAACATATACTTTGTCGCCTAGGTTCATTTGAAGACCTTCCTTGCCACAAGAAAGTGTAGTTGGCTTCCCTAAACTTGCCGCTCTCAGCCAGTAGGGTCTTCTGAAGACAGGCAGTGTCGACGTTCAGTCTGGAGAGTTCCCTGTAAATGACGGCAGTCTTCCGTACGTCGTCGATCTGATGAAGGTCATCGGTGAGTCCAGGACATATGGTCCTGACAGTCCAGCGAAACGAAGAGATAGTGTTATATTTTTTTTTTCTTCTTTGAGTCTTACCTGGAACAGAGTTTGATGCCTGCTTGTTGATATGGTTCTCTAAGCTCCACGCACCCAGTGAAGCATTCAGACCATGACGGGACAGCACCTTACTGACTTAACCCAGCTTAAGGTGGGGGGCAGTTGCTGTCCAATGAGACATGGCGGTATCTGCCATTGTCGGAAGCAACCACTGGATCTAAGCTCTACGCCAATCAATATATTGTTTAGAATCGGTAAACTGCTGATTTCCTGTGTTGTGCAGACACCTTACGACGTTAACAGCGTAACCACCTTTGATTGTCGAATCACCTACCGCCCTAGGTGATCTCGAATAGACTGAGCATCACTAGTTTGCTGATGTCTCTGCCAATCCGTAGTCTTTAGATTTTATGAATGACTCGCACTGTAGCTTGTTTAGCGATCGGTACTGCGCGTGAGACTATGTCCGCGAAAACTTTTGATGCCTAATGTACAGTTGTAATGTTAGACCATCCCAGATAGGTACCATACGTGACCGTTGTTGTCCACATAGGTGAAACGAAACTCAGTTGCTTCGCAGTTGGGCCAAACACATCAGTGAGTCCTAATTATGCATGCATATCTGTCTTTGACATACCCCTTGATATCCTTATTCCTTAAAATTTCCTTTAAGTCGATGTCGACCCAACTGTCCCTAAATAATCCATCTTTGAGTATTATACAATCTCATACACGGGCAACCTTGTCACGTTTGTATCATGCAACATCAAACGTAATGGAGTGCTTATGTAAATCAGCCAAGTGATTTGCTTCATTGGGCTTTAAAAAGGCCTTATAGATTTTCTCTGATTGACTGCTCTGCCTCGCTTCTGTGGCATTGTTCATCAGTTTTAATTTCTCGTGCAAGAAGTATGCGAAAGCTATACTATATGCCAAAGGCATTTCTCTATCTGATTTGTCGACTACTCATTATATATTTCATACATACATATACATATATACCCGCTGTAATTATCTAACAATATTCTGACGCAAATCAAACAGTTCCAGATCGGGAAAAGTATGACTGAGAATTATAATTACTCTGCTGTATTAAAATGTTGCACACTATCTCTTACAGTCAAAATCGGTGTCATTTACTGCCGTTTGAATTTGCAACCCAGGTATCGAGAGTGCCAAAAGGCATCTTAGAAGGTTCAAATGTTGTTTCAGACGAGACTACGTCTCAAAGAATTATGCCTTACTGACAGTTATAATTGACACAGAACGTGCATCATCATTTTCATGTGCAACCAATTTAAGCCAGACGATTACAGAGAATGTTATTTTATCCTGAAATATCTTGACCAAGACTAGGACACGCTAGACAATTAGTCTACAAGAACACTTATCGCGTAAATAAAACAAAATATCATATATAAACTTAACAGCTCTGGCGAAAAAACAAGATGATGCAGCCTTCCCTATTAGTTAATTTTAAGAATATTCGCTTTATAATTTCCATACCATTACCTAGTCTTTTGGATAGCATATATGTCTCGTTTTATCGCATATGTGGTACCATGCGTTTAACATTACTCTTATCTCGTGTTATCAGTGTTGTATATCACATGCATGGTCCCACGCATTTATTATAGCCGTCATCTTATTATGGTACTCTATGTCTCAAATAATTAATTGGCACTTCGAGCAACAATAATTGGAGTCGATTTCATATCGACAGTGGATAAGACAGCTTGTCAAGAAATTTGTTGGTTTCACCTTTGAGACTTACAATCACTTTTCACGACTAGAGCTATCTTATACATGAGACAAAATACTGCATATCAATAAAAAGAGTGATAAAACAAGCTCACAGTTCTTGTATTGCTCTTGAAATTTGCTTCCGATGCTTGCAATAGCTGCAGTTTCTCATAATGTGGTTTGGAGTCCTTGATTGTTTGTTTTCTATTGCCTTACAATCGCCATTTCACGACTCAAGCTTTCTTATACACGAGACAGAATACCTCATATCAGTAATAACAGCGATAAAACAAGCACACCGCGCTTGTATTGATTATTTTGGAGCACACCCGCATAAACGTCGCTTGAAGACATACGTCGATACAATCTGTTTAAAAAATCTTCAGTGGTAAAAGTCATGGGGGTTTAGTAATTGGGAATCGGAGACGGCCAGACGATTTCATACCACTATCAAGATATCAATTTTAAAAGAAAGAAACGATAACAGTTACTTGTGTAGAATATATTGAAATTTATAAGTTATTGAAAGGCAAAACCTGCAAATTTAAGAGAGTGCTATAATATTGATTTGGATTGTAAGAGAAGCATGGCCCAATCAATAATTCATATCCTGAATATAATAGAACGTTGAAATGAATTCAGATTAAGCATTATCTTTGTTTCCACAGCTTCATTTGGTAATGGAAAAAAAACCCTGCTTTAATTAATTAATAAGCCGGTTCAATAGTTCATCATCGGATAGAAGCCGCGAATAACGTGCTATCTCACAATTCAATCAATAAAACCTTATTAATTGCGTTGTGAAATTAGCTTGAGTATTAAAAAGAAAGCCTAATTAATAGCCGAGTTCAATAGTTCAGTAACGGATAGAAGTCACGAATAACGTGCTATTTCACAATTCAATCAATAAAACCTTATTAATTGCGTTGTGATGCTGGGAACAAAATAATTGATAATCAAGGAAATTAGTTTGAGTATTAAAAGTTCGGAATGTGAATGACCACTTACAATTAGGGAGGTTATAGACAATGTATGGTTCAAAAGGTCGTTCACTTAGGAAAAATACTGACCACACATACACACACACTTTCTCTCTAAAACTTGATATAAGGTTAAAGCTGTCCTTGACTATCACGCAAGAAACACGCGTGACTTTTTAGATTCATTAGACAGACCTCTTCGACCTTGAATGAAAAACTGATGATCAAGCAGCTTCCAGAATATAAAAAAGGCTTTGAGCTGCTTGGTCTCAGTGAGATTCCAAGCTCAGAAGAGTGTCGTGTCTATTTCTTACAGGTAAGAAAATTATGATTTAAACTCACTTTTAAAAGTTAAAGATTTTATAGTAAGTTGTAATATCCTTCTGAATTATTTTTATTTCATCAATATATGTAATAGTGAGTTCCCTTTTCTACTATGAAACATTTTACTGATTTACTATTTTACTGAATTGATGTTCATTATATTTATAATATAATATTATTGAGTTTCCTTCTTCCACAATCATAATGTAATTAAATATTTTACAGCTTCGATGTTCATTAGTATTTGTTTGAAATAATTACTAGCTTCATGTTATAATTTAATAGAGAATAAATTTATACTCTTTAAATAATAAGTATAACACTCACAGATCTTTTTCAGGTCGTTACCTTACATTAAATAAAATAAAATACATTTATTACAGTTATTGAATTTTAGGCTCCTTGAATATTTAAATCACTTGTATTCAAAAATGCAGAGAAATGAATGTACAAATGAAATAGTAGATTGTGGAAGAACTATTTAATAAGTATTGTAATATGTATGGTATGTAGTTTCAACATAAATAAATTTACATGTTGCATCTTTAGAATATATTATATTATATTATATTATATTATATTATATATATATATATATATATATATATATATATATATATATATATATATATATATATATATATATATATATATATATATATATATATATATATATATAGATATATATATAAAGTGCGATTCCAAGCTCAGAAAAGTGTCGTGTCTATTTCTTACAGATTCTTGGTACCTTCTCGTAGCCAAAGCTTCTACACAAAAAGATGTAACCGTATCTACACCATCATACGTGACACATTATTCTTAAGAATGTCGAACTTTCTTCCTTCTCGTAACTAGGCACGAAAAGAAGTTTATGATGGAAAACGTCTAAACAACTACAGACTTTTCGCATCATAATACCACTTATGATAAAAGACATGCTCAAAGATTGTTTATTTCGGGCTCCAGTGATTTGCTTAAATTCTTTTCATTAACTCAGTTTCTCCGATACTTTTAACAGCTAAGTAAAGTAACTTAATATGTAAATGAGCAATTAGTACTTCGATCGTCGAAGAAATTTAGACCCACATCTCACGATCCTGAAATTTGCTTTCAATATTTATTTTTTGTTCTGTTTCTCAGAATGTGTTTTGTGGTTCTTTTATACCATCATAGATTGTTTTCTTATTTCCTTGTATATTCACTGTTTTCAATAAAACTCATTTAAAAAGTGTGAGGAAATTGGACTCCGGTTTAGTCTAAGTTGAGAGAGAGAGAGAGAGAGAGAGAGAGAGAGAGAGAGAGAGAGAGAGAGAGAGAGAGAGAGAGAGAGAGAGAGAGAGAGAGAGAGAGAGAGAATCAAATCACTGATGCAAATATATTTTACATCCAAGCATGTACTATTAATTAGATGTATCGTTTTATTTCGAAAAAGGCTT
This sequence comes from Potamilus streckersoni, assembly GCA_016746295.1. NCBI lineage: Eukaryota > Metazoa > Mollusca > Bivalvia > Unionida > Unionidae > Potamilus > Potamilus streckersoni. The sequence continues at coordinate 1,121,199 of JAEAOA010001516.1, forward strand.
TATTCCAAAATCTTGGGATTCGAACGCAGTTTTCACTCTCCTACAGTTTTCGTACTCTGTATAGATTCATGGTAATGCTGCGCCCGCATTCTGAAACAATAACACGCTTATTTTAATTTTTCATTGGTTGACAGTCATATTGAACAAAATTCAACAGTCATCTGTACCAGAATTAAGAAATAGAGCAATCCTGGTAGAGCATCATCACATATTACCTCGGGTTTTTACATACTTTGTTCTGATTTGCAACTATCATTGGTCGACCTGCTACAATCCCATTGAGCCAGGGGCGGTAACTCTGTGAACTTTACGTATGATTAGTGTCATTGCGATAAAGAAAATACCATTATATTTTCTGCGCAGATCATTACACAAGCTACCAAAATGAAATACTTAGTAAGATTACCCTGGATTAATTACAATATGTTAGGTTTCCTGAATGAAATAAACAATGATATTGCTTAATCAGAATATACGACTTAATAAAACATAGGACAAACACAAAACACAACGAAAACAAAGTTTCAAGCAATCCTTACGCTTTCTATTGCATTGATTATTCTATAACGATTTTTTTCTCATTTTCATATCATTAGATCTTTTATTGTCCTTAAAACCGAAACGGTTTTCGGCCTATTTACATTAAAATGATATTTTATGAAACTAACAGAATTTGTTTCTTTCAGTTTATATTATCTTATAGTTCCTGGTAAAATTACCAATTAATGGTAAATAAGGCCATGTCGGCACTATATATATATATATATATATATATATATATATATATATATATATATATATATACGCACGCATGCACGCACACACATACATACATACATACATACATACATACATACATACATACATACATACATACATACATACATACATACATACATACATACATACATACATACATACATACATACATACATACATACATACATACATATGACAGACTGAGAGTTTAGTTGTTTAATAGCACAGTATTATGTTCTTTACCTATTACAAATTTTTCTTGAGGATCTGGTGCCGCACCACTAAAAACGGAAGAGACAACCCGGAACAGAAGAAAAGTGTAAAAATAGCGGTGAGCTTGTAGCGGTTACTGATGTCTATTGGGAGGTTCTGAAATAATAATAATAATAATAATAATAATAATAATAATAATAATAATAATAATAATAATAATAATAATAATAATAATAATAATAATAATAATAATAATAATATCTCACCAGAACAGATTGAGAAACTAAAAACAAGAAAACTAAAAGAAACTCATTGTGAAACATGTATTTTTCCTCGCCACATCCAATGATGTAATCCTTGACTAAACTGCCTACATGTCCCGCAGAAAATGGGAAATTCAAAAGAAAACTGTTAGATTCACCGGCTGTGAACACTCAAACCCAGCGGACTAATGCAAGAAGAGACCAACCGGGCTATATACTGTGCATAGAAAACAAAAAGTTTCCAGGTTACTAAAATCATATTTTCCTACCATTACTTCGCTTTCTCAAACGCATTATCTCAACCACCAATCTTCCGTAAAAGAAATAAAAAGTAAAAACTGCATACATTTTTTAAATGCTGCGACACAACACTGTAGTACAGCTTAGCAATACAACGTTTACTAGTTTTAGCAATCTCAAGTTCAACAAAACACTATATCCAGAATGAACATTTTAACTGGAGAGTTGTCACCAAACCTATAGATGGCGCAATTATTCTATATTTGTGTTCAGTTGCTTTAGTTAAGTTTAATACCATTACCATTTTCTAAAGTTGTAGCTCTAAATTACATCTTCGTGTAGCTTGGCACATGTAGAATTTGATTTCCTTTTAATTATCATTTTTACCAGTATATTAAATATTCTTCGCACTGATAACATATTATACTCGGAATTTTTAAAGCTTTCCATTTAACAACTATCGAAGTCCTTTTAAGAAACTTTTTTCGACAATTATGTAAAACTAACTGATAAGTGCATAATTCTAACCTTATCTTTAAAACAACCCTTTTTCTTGCCAAATTATCTATCTTTAATGATATAGGACATCATGGTGAAACTAAAACATCATTTGAGTTTTATATTATAAATTTTATAAAGTGACCCACTCCCACAAGCATATTAAGAAAGCATATCACTACAAGCATTCGTATGACCTTATCAATGGCAATAAAAATAATAGACACTTAGTTGCAGATAACGCTGGGACACGATTTGTATTCACATGCAAGGACTTTAAAGGTCATGGTCAGCATGTTTCTGACTTAATGTTATCTATTGTATTCAAAAATAAATTTAAAAAGTAATGTACCTAACGAAAGACATATTTTAACGGTATTGCGAATTATTGCCAAATATAATTCCAATTTTTGCTTAATATGCATATATTTTAGTGTATGCAAAATAAAAAGGAGTTTAACTTGTTCGTTGTTGTTTGGTTGCCCAATCGCTTTTGAAAAGATTGGTTAAGAGAATGCGATTGTATGGCAATAAAAGCCGTTATTGAAATTCAAAATTATTATTTAATGAAAGCTGACTATATTTGATTCCAAATATGTACGTTGCAGAAGTTAACAATCAAAGTAATAAAATGCCATTTTGATGCATGGAAGATCAACCCGTTTACTCAAAATATGCAGATCTCGTCTTCAAAACAAAGCGAAAGTTGTCGCTTGCGCGTGCTTGCCGCTCCTGGAATTCCATGCTGATGAATCTCACTCCTTTTGACGACTGATGTTGACAAACGGCGGGACGCATTCCCCAAATTCAGGCGAGTAAAAAGCAGCTTGCCGACAGACGCCATCATGGATTAGTGTTAATGCACTTAACCCTTTTTTTTCCCCTGTTCTTATTTTTGTTATTTTAAGTAAATATAACCTGTGATAACCATGCAATGTTACTCGCTTCATCAGTTACAACAATATATTCTGTGTTTTTTTTTTTTCGTTTGTTACAATTTTAAGATTTGTCTAAGGATGAGATATTATTATTTCCGATGCTTGCAAATTATTATCATTTAATTCCCTCAAGTAACCTCGAAAAGCTTTCAAGGCCACAAGATCAAAAAAGAGACCAAAAATTCAAACTTCATCAATTGTTATAAAGTAGCCACTTTTATCAATATACTAATTTTATTTTACTTATTTTAATTAAATATTCATAGTTACTGATGATTGACATCGGATGTATATGTTATCGAGTTACGCAATCCACACTTTATTGTAAAACTATTACAGTCCTATTATACTTGGCAACTACAAGTAATCTAATCTGTCGATATATAACTACACTAAGTCAGAAGGCTGCGAGAAATCATGTCATTTATATGTTATATCATAAGGGTCTTGTGCCTACCTGAGCTATCGAACAGATTTCAAGCTGGGACATTACAGCTAGGAACAACGAGTGCGCTCTGATTTTTTCATCAAATATGTACTTTTGGCAAACAAATGTGCACCTTTGACCGCCGACTGCACTATTAATGGATATGAATAAAAACAAGAGGCTGTATTAGTGTCACAAATATGCATAAACATTCTGCATAGTATCCTACTAGACAACTAGGATGTTATTCTCTCAGACTAGAAAAGCAACACAAAATTAACGAAAACCAACAAATTTCTCAAGATAACGAACAAATATCAACTTATCGATTATGACAGTTAAAACTGCGCATGTTCGTGTTTGCATGTAATATTTTATAGTTATTAGTTTTCTGGAAAAGTTTAAACTGTTTGTTAATTTAAAAGAACAGAATTATCATTGTTTGCCAAAACAGTTATGTCTGGAAAATGTTAATTAATTTTAAAACATGTAATTATAGTACTTGCAATGTTGTCATTCAGTTATTCGCTTCACGCTGCCCACATAAAAAGGTCTAATTAACAAGATGCTGGCATACTTATTATAAAACCATGCCCAAGGCAATTTGACTGCAACCAGTACTTCCACAGGACTGGTTATATATCAAATTTGAGTGTATATGGCTTGTACAAAAATCATTTAAATAATTTTCGATACATTTTCTTCTTTTAAAAAAATACTGCAATCCAAGAAAGTGTTAAAAAATTTTATCAGAGTTAATCAGTCTCACAATATAGAAGTTTGTGCTCTCGAATCTTCCTAATTTCGGTTTACATATTTATGATTTTGAGCAGATTCCGGGAGAACAAAAACAAAACAAAACAATCAAATGTAATGCTACGTATTTCAGAAACGAAATACAAATAGTCTCAACAAATTAAATGTGACAATATATCTCATGCTCCCCGACTAATGGAAATGAGACAATATAAAAGTCTGACAGTGTGGATATCAGGTGTTGCATGCTCTTGTAAGAGATATTTAATATAAAATAAGATTAAAGGTAAGCATAAGCACCACGGACATCATCATCATCATCATCATCATCATCATCATCATCATCATCATCATCATCATCATCATCATCATCATCATTACTAGATTACTAATATTAGTAATAATAATATATAATATATAGATTACTAATATTAGTAATAATAATAATATATTAGTAGTAGTAGTAGTAGTAGCAGTAGTAGTAGTAGGTAGTAGTAGTAGTAGTAGTAATAGTAGCAATAATAGTAATGAATGGTGATTTTTGATAACTGAAATAACAGGAAATCTGTATGTTTATTAATTAAAGCATATCTCTGCTTGGTGACACATCCTTATCTATTAAGTCTCTGGTTCAATCCCAATTACCAACAGATTTCCCTTCACCATATTTACCACTATATCATTAACAGTGTGCCGGATGATAAGTGTCTTTGCTGTTTGCATATAACTGCAAGAAGAACAAACAACCTAGACTCCGATGTGCCGGCGCATTAAATGGCGCTAGACCAGGGTCTGACGTTGGTTGGGCATTAGATAAGAACAATACGGTGTGTACTGAAGTCTTACTTGTCTCCTAAGGACATCCTTCGCTTCAAAATCTGATGTTGCAGGTAAAGCTTCTTTAACAATCCATCAAAATTTTCTTGATTCTGTATTTACAATAGGCATACTAGATCCCGCTTTCATACAACGTATAAACTTTGCTTATATACTAAACTGAATTTTCGTAACATTATGACAACATGGGTGTAAAGTAGTTAGTTGCTTTAAAAGCAAGTCGATTAATTTAGGAACAAAACTTTAACCAAATGTTCGTAAATTTACCTCACTATTCCTCGGGTAACAATTGTTACAGCTGTAATTCTCACTCTAGTGCGAAAATAACAAGAAAAAATTTATTGGGTCAAGTACAAACCTATACAGAATTTATCAGTACTGCAGACAATAGTTATCTTTTTATTTTACTTTTTCTTTATAATAGTCTAGGGTACTCGAGATAAACTTCTTCAGATACGAGCCGTTATTTCATGATGCTTAATAATGAGTATATTTAAAAGCCCGTCCGGCGAAATATTACGATACTGAAATTAAATAAAATTCTGTATGGATAACATCAAAATTTTATTTTTTAAAATGTAAGTGAAATATTAATTTTACAACGTGTAGGGTCATTTCATTTTTTTATTATTATTTATTTTCCTTCTCATCTTGTTCGTCATATTCTCGGTCTCTCTTTCACATAGATCTTTACTAAAATACATTCACGCACGCGAACGTACTCGTTCGCACGTACGCAAACACGCGCACATACATATAAACAGAGATACATACTGTAAATGAGCAAATTTGTCGATCTCTGTAGAACACATTTAGTTGGACACAAGTGTGATTAATTAGATTCAAGGAGACCTGCTCGTGTTGAATAGCCATAATGTACGGATTCGTATCATCTCGGTCATGAGTTTAGTGATTAATAATTAAGGGATACGTTTGTTTAAACTGAATAAGTCCAGGGTTAATTTTCGACCTGTAGCGGAGTTGTTAGATTTGAAATATTGCAGGGAACAGTAGATGATAAGCTAAGTTGTCAGACGAACTGCATTGTTTGAACCTAGATCAGGCGGGAATATATATATATATATATATATATATATATATATATATATATATATATATATATATATATATATATATATATATATATATATATATATATATATATTATTTGCGTTGGTCACACGAAAACTCACGGTTTAAATGTGCTATAGAAAATTTGAAATCAGTCTAGGCTTTTTTCTGCAAGAGAAACAAATGCATGAGGACTCAGAGTTGAATATTATCCAGAGAAAACGATTGTCTAGAAATCGGCAGACACGATTTTGGAAGTAAGAACTTGAAAACACAAGGTATTTGAAATAGTCTTATGTAATTCGGTAATTCGTTGATTCTACTGTGATAATTTGTTGATTCGTTTGATTGTATTTGCTTGGATTTATTTGTTTAAATTCGTAGACCAATTTTCTTGAGATGAGTATAACTGTGTTGACTTTATTTATCTGGTTTCAGACAATGATATATTTATAGATATTGGCGACTTGTTTGACTGTAGAGTCTCGGTTATCATAGGAAATTATGTAACTAGAACAATTGTGTTGAGTTCATTTATCTCAATTCGTACAATAATATTTTTTATTTATATACATTGACTAATCTTTCGAATGTACAGTCTCGGCTGTTATAGGAAATTATGTACCTAGAATTTCATGCCTTATTTAAGTTGAGATGAATTCTCCAAACTTATGCGAGTTCACGTATGGTAACGGCATGAAATGTGGGTATCTCGTTCTAGTTATGCCGTACTAAGGAATTTCATTTATTCATTTGTATAATTGAGATAGGATTGCAACTAATGTCTCGGTAGTGTATTGAAATAGCCATTAGCAAAACCATTAATTATGTGAAACTAGGTTTGTATGGTCTGTCGTGGCCAGCTAGACTAGATAGCTGTTGGTATCTGTTTGAATTCCGATAGAACCATATGAGATATATTGAGGGGAGAGGGTCTTGATCTATTCCCCCAATATAATGTGACGGGGAAAATTTAGGTCATTTATTTTATTTTTATTTTGGAAGGTGAGATAGTTCCACGTGACCTGACGTAACAAGTAGTTACATAACCAAAAGGACCACAAAAAGTTGGAAGGGCCAAAAGTGGTGAGATACCTGAGAATTTGGTAAAGAAAGGGAAAAGTGTTGAAGACCCAGAATTACCGGCACAAGGAAGTCAAAAAGGAACAGTCGCTGTGAAATTTGGACTGAATCAAGGCCATCAGGTTATGAAACTGTACACGGCAATGTTTTCGATCTTTCACTCGATTTGATGAATTAATTATATCGCTTAACAGATCGGCTATTGGTATAATCATATTTGTCTTTGAAACTATTTTAATAGATTAATTCAAAAGGAAAGAAGTGTATCTTTCAATAATAATGCGGGGCCTCAAGTGGCCCAGTGGTGTAAAGCGCTCTCCGTTACGGATCACTGCCATCTCACCTCTTTATGCGTGGGTTCAAGTCTAAGATTTGGCTAATGTAGATATGTGAGAAAGCTTGCCAGTAGCTTCTCGTGGGTCAGTGGTTCTTTCGGCGGATTTCCCGGTTTCTTCCTCCACCAATAATACTGGCCGCCTATCGTGTGCTGAAATATGGCGTTAAGCCCCAGAACAACAACATCAATCGTAATGCACCATCATAATTGCTTATGAATTTCATTGATATGAATTTTGATTAAATTTCGTCTTTATTTGTAACGGGGGCTCGTGTTATTCTTCTTTGTATATTTGCTCAGACTAATAAATATTTACTTGTTCCTGGCAAATTACACCGTCGGCGATCACTTCTAGATAACGATAACCAAAACCAGACAACACACACCAACAAAGTTAGGGAAGGGTATTCTGAAACATACATACATACATACATACATACATACATACATACATACATACATACATACATACATACATACATACATACATACATACATACATGCATGCATGCATGCATGCATGCATGCATGCATGCATGCATGCATGCATGCATGCACGCACGCACGCACGCAGACATACATACATACATACATACATACATACATACATACATACATACATACATACATACATACATACATACATACATACATACATACATACATGCATGCATGCATGCATGCATGCATGCATGCATGCATGCATGCATGCACGTACGCACGCACGCAGACATACATACATACATACATACATACATACATACATACATACATACATACATACAGACAGACAGACAGACAGACAGACAGACAGACATGCATGCATGCATGCAGACAGACAGACAGACAGGCATGCATGCATGCATACATACCTACATACATACATACATACATACATACATACATACATACATACATACATACATACATACATACATACATACATACATACGTATGTACGTGCGTACGTGCGTGCGTGCGTGCGTGCGTACATACATACATACATACATACATACATACATACATACATACATACATACATACATACATACATACATACATACGTAGCACGTACGTACGTACATATGTACATACATACATACATACATACATACATACATACATACATACATACATACATACATACATACATACATACATACAGACATACAGACAGACAGACAGACGGACCGACAGAAAAAGAGGGACAGACAGACACTAAAGCATTATAATATCAAGTTATGTTTCTTCACTGGCACAAGCAAACAAATTACATTTAGTCACCTTGATGAATGTTTAATCCATGTATATATCAAAAATGTTATTAAACGCTAGCGTATGAAACGGATTCACCCTGTGTATCGATATCTGAAACCGTAAACCGTTATGGAATTTCATCTAGTATATGTGGCGATAGTCTAACAATCAAAAGAAAAGTATCGCAAAACGCCGCCCAATTATGATTTCATTTTATTTTTCCTACCTATTGAACTTGCATATTAATTGTCGCTGCATCTGTACTCGTTGCTAGTAAATTATAGGATGACAACATTTGTGTACTTGCATGATTTTCATGTACCAGTATGGGGGAAAAATATGGACCAAGTAATGGTGCGATTTTCAAAAGTGTTACATATTGCGCGACAATCATAAATTTGAAACTAACATTTTGAATACAAAACTACCTTGGATAGAAGGAGGAATGGAAGCTTGACTAATTAAATAAATGCAAATTTCGACCCTAGTGGCAGTTTTCAAAATTGTATGGTGCAGCTTCTTAGTAAAGGTAGATCGGCTAAGCAAGTCAACGTCTAATTTTTATTTCTTTCTTCTTTAAAACAAAACAAACAAACTAATGGTCTTTTTAAATGAATGTAACAACACTGTAAGAACTTCTCTCTTGGTGACAGATAAACAACACCATGTCATAAAGAGTCTGTTACTTATGCGTAATACTGATTTCGCTTATGAAAAGTAACCAGTCTTGTTTTAGTCATCTATTGAAGCAATATGTAAGCTTAAATTAACAAAATAAGTTTTATTCCGCTACTTTGTTTCTAAATTTAAATTACGTTAGAGCTGTTGAATATTCTAAGCAAATTTGTACCTGGATAACATTCGTATAAAGTTCATAGAAAATGAACATCTTCAAGGTATCCCAAAAGTGTCTAAAACCCCCAATGTAATTTAAATCTGTGTAGACGAATTACAGGATTTTGCACTTACACAGATAACGTTTAAATTCAGTGCAAGTTTCACAATGGTATTTTGAAAAAGTAGAGAGTCGTGGCAACAAAGCAGCATTTGTAGTTTTCATGTACAATGCACATGAAAACAACAAAACAATAATAACCTGACAAGAAAACAGAAGAATTGGAATATTTGCTAAGCAATCTTACTTAAAACTGAGCACTATACAAGAAAATGTCTCGCATTCCAATGGTGTACAAAAACATCTTTCTCTCCTCACAGCAAGGAGTGGGAGGAACATTTCTGCATTTTCAGATAAGAGGTTGCCGCCATAAAAACTACAATGGCGGCGTTCTTAGGTGTAGCAGCAATTATGGCCCTATACAGTAAATATTCCTATGGAGACGCTACGGTGATGACATCGGCTTCTGACTCTTCGTCCACTGTAGGAGATGGACCACAAGAAGTGATAGTGCCCATGTGTCAAAACCTAATCACGTACAACATGACTAAGCTGCCAAATAGTTTTGGACACAATACTCAAGTTGAAGTTTACAGGTCTCTCTCTCTCTCTCTCTCTCTCTCTCTCTCTCTCTCTCTCTCTCTCTCTCTCTCTCTCTCTCTCTCTCTCTCTCTCTCTCTCTCACTCTCTCTGCTAATAATAATATATTCCTCTTCTGCCGGCTTAGATAGGGAAAATAATTTATTCATTTTGTAAAGGTTTCAAAACGAAGGGTAAGTATTTATTCGTTTTGAAAAAAGTTTCAATACGTGATTTCAGTTTACAATATGTTTTGCTTCAATTCACATGTAATTTATTCCAAACACTTTCATGAAATGCATTGTAAGTTGCATATTTATTGCTTTGTTGCGCATGTGCTATTTTCCCCACACAAAAAAGGGGTAACTATTTGGTTTTCATATCAGTTTTTTTTTTCCTTGCGAAGATTGCACCAGATGGCGTTAGTGTAGACACGGACTGTCGGATACATTGCCGATCGGCTTACGTCATTGAACACTCGGAACTTCTCGGCTCGGGTTAAATAATTGACAGATTTTATCCCATTGTATAGCTCATTGACGTATTTGTATTGTTCTGGAGATTCTGAAGATGGTTGACCAGTACTGGATTTAGGCATAAGCTAAACAAGCTACAGCTTATGGCCCCAAAATCTGAAATCAGTCTAAATGGGTCCCTCAAATTTATTTTATACCAAATATGGCCTCTAAAGCTTCCCATAGCTTAGGGCCTTGCTTTGTCTAAATCCGGCACTGTGGTTGACAATGTTTTGTTTTGTTGTTTTTTTTTCTGAATAAGCGTACTATCTTCCAGCAACAGCAGCTGCACGCCTGTGAAATGACTTTATATAACGGTTTGTTGTTGACAACTTTTGTAAAATCTGTTATTAATTTAGCCATAACACACATTTTGTGGGGATGGCAGCATTAAATATATTAAATATATACCAGAAAGTAAGACGACTTGATACTTTATAACACGTATATATATATATATATATATATATATATATATATATATATATATATATATATATATATATATATATATATATATATATATATATATATATATATATATATATTATAATATCTTGTCAGGCATTGTAAGACAAGCTTGACACTTTACGATACTTTTTTTAAAAAAAAATATATCTCATTATCCTTGTCAAGCATTGATAATCGAAGTCTACTTCAACGTTAGTTAAATGTTCTTAAGTGTTAAATTAACATTTGAAACTAAAAGCTTGAAAGAACTAGTATAGTTCTCCCTCAAAATATCATCTTTCTATTTTTCTATCTATCTATCTATCTATCTATCTGTCTGTCTGTCTGTCTGTCTCTCTGTTTGTCTGTCTGTCTACCTACCAACCAATCAAAAATAATATATATATATATATATATATATATATATATATATATATATATATATATATATATATATATATATATATATATATTCATCAATGGTGTTCGAAACTCGAAGACGTCACCCTATTGGTTGCGTTAACAATTTATACGCATAGTTTGTAAAGTTAATATGTGTGTACCTAGTTGGCTAGCTGAAAAATCGTCGATTCGGGGGAAGAGGTATATACTGGAGAACGTCAAGCCAAACACATTTAGACCTGCTTTGCATCGTAACGTAAAATATTAAACTAAGGCAAGCGTTCTGCATATTTCTATAGTCTCACACTTTTCATCCCCAGTCTAAAATGGGTGTGATATATCTCTCAGGTTTTGACGTGAGCCTTATATACCTCTCAAGCGTTGACGTTAGCGTCATATACCTCTTAAGCATTGACGTTAGCCTGATATACCTCTGAAGCATTGACGTTAACCTAAGATACCTCTCAAGCACTGGCGTTAGCCTGATATACCTCTCAAGCACTGACGTCATATATGACTATCGAGGATGTTGGGACAAAATCGTAATGGTTTATTGACCGTAATGGTGAAAATAAAGGTTAATTCGCCGGATTCGATTCATGCGATGGTCGTCCGAGAGTGATGCGTTGGTTCGTTACTGTTTTTTGAATGGATATGTGTAGTTTTCAGTATTCGTACGATTCTTAAGGGATGAAAGACGTGTGAGAAAAATCGAATCGATATCAGGGTTTTGGTAACACTTGCATTACTTGTGGTAATTTATAATACCCTTAAGCTGATTTCATGTTGTTAGAAATTTCTTTTGTTCTTTATTGATAAAACAGCAGACTCCTGTGGGTAAAGCGACTGAAGGGTGCCTGAACGAGTCCCTCTTCCCTCTTTCGTAAACAAGCAACCAACCAACGCAATATGGAACGCAAGTGCATTATAGTATATCATTTCCACCATCATGTTAAAGCCACAAATCTTTATAACTATTTTTATTTTTTAGGGTATTAGAGCCTCTTTGGTCTTTCATTGACTACGGTTGTTCCAATAACTTCAGACAACTTGTGTGCGGAACCTACCTCCCTGAGTATAGGCATGACCCACCGAGAGTTCTGCCGCCATGCAAGAAAACGTGCGTGAAAGCCAAAAAACTGTGTGGAAGGATTCTAAAACAACTCGGTACTAAGTGGCCGAAGCAGTTGAAATGTCGTGGTCTGCCAACACAGAGAGACACGTGCATTGATGTAATACCAGAGCCGTCACCCAATCAGACAAAACACACTTATTGCGACAAAATCCCGTTACCAATGTGTCAGAATATTGCATTTCGAACCGGCTCCCTCCCAAATATGTTCTTTCAACGCTCACTGGAAGAAATCATGACAGAAATGCAGTTTTATGAACCTTTGGTCCTATCGGGCTGTTCTCCGAACTTAGTGTTCCTACTTTGCGGCACGTACATGCCCTTCTGTATAAAAAATGAAAATCCGTTCACGCTGCCGTGTCAAGAACTATGCAAGTCGGTAAAAGCGGACTGTGAGCTTGACTTTCAGCTTCTATATCGGGGACTTCCTTGGCCTAACAAATTACAATGTCAGCGTTATCCCAAGAAAACAAACGATTCCCCGTGGAGTTGTGTCATGCCCACTGACCTCAACTAATGATTGTTGTTAAATCATTCGACTGTAAAAACGATGTGTTATGATTTAATGCCATTAGGAAGACACAAATATATAGGTTTGTGTAGATCAAACTATATTTTTGTTGAGCCCCCTGTGATAAACGCTTGACATAGCGATTTCTTTGACGTCCGCGTCCATCCGTCCACATCCAAGATTAAGGCCAACCGTTAATGTTTTCACTGATGGATGAATAACATCAGAACATTGCGTTAATGTTTAAAACTTTAGTCCAACGTTAAAGTTTTACTTTCTATGTAAATAAAAGGAAAGCTCGGCAAAAAGGGAATCACTTATATGTTTCAGATCCCCTTGTCATTTACTTGGTAAAATACAAGTGTCCAACCCTCTATGTCAAGATAAGCATTACATATAATTGTAGACTTAAGGCATTTGATTGAAAAGTTTTAACACATGTAATACATATGACACATGCTTAGTACTCAACCATTCAGATCACTCTTTTGTAGACTTAAAGCATTTGATTGACCAGTCGCAACACATGCTTAGTATTCAACCATTCAGATCACTCTTTTGTAGACCTAAAGCATATGATTGACCAGTTGTAACACAGGCTTAGTATTCAGCCATTCGGATCATTCTTTCCTAAACATAAGGCATTCAATTGACCAGTTGTGACACAAGATTAGTATTCAACCATTCGGATCACTCTTTCCTTGACTTAAGCCATTTGATTGACCAGTTGTGACACAGACCGAGTATTCAACCGTTTGGATCACTCTTTTGTAGACTCAATGCATTTGATTGACTAGTTGTAACACAGGCTTAGTATTCAGCCATTCGGATCATTCTTTCCTAGACATAAGGCATTCGATTGACCAGTTGTGACACAGTATTAGTATTCAACCATTCGAATCACTCTTTCCTTGACTTAAGAAATTTGATTGACCAGTTGTGACACAGACCTAGTATTCAACCGTTTGGATCACTCTTTGGAGACTTAATAATTTTATAGGTTTTCTTGCTTCACATTTACACCATGCACTAAGCAGCACGCCCCAAACACAAAACACAATTATTCCAGGATAAAATTAAATTAACACCTATATACTAGAATATACTAGGCTAATACTAGCATTAATTATGTTAAAAGATTAGAAAGGTTCCGATGTTCGATACTAACCCCTGGTACTATAAAGTCTCATGAATAATGTGCATATATTTTATTTTCAGAAAATGGGCTGTAGGTTGCATAGTAATTACTTTGTTGCACATGAATTGTATGCTATTTTCCCCACAAAAAAGGACAAATATTCGGTTTTCATATCAGATTTTTTTTACCTTGCGAAGGTTGCACCAGTTGGCGTTAGTGTAGACACGGACTGTCTGATTGGTACCGTGCCGATTGGCTTACATTATTGAACACTTGGAACTTCTCGGCTCTGGCGGAATAATTGACAAATTTTATCCCATTGTATAGCTCATTGACGCATTTGTATTATTCTGGAGATTTTGAAGATGGTTGACAATTATTTTTTTTTTTTTGTTTCCGAATAAGCGTACTATCTTCCAGCAACAACAGCTTCACGCCAGTGTAAATGGCTGTTTATATAACGGTTTGTTGTTGATAACTTTTATAAAAATTTGTAAATACACATTTATATTAGAATATACTAGCATCATGTTGAAAGGTTAGAGAGTTGTACGATACTAATATATATATATTACTATAAACTCTCCTGAATAATGTGCATTATGATTTTTGTTCCTAGAAATTTGCTAATTACTTGGTTTCGAAATACGCATGGGCTGAACAAGTAAAAACTAACACTTGAAGTCAAACACACACACACACACACACACACACACACACACACAGACACACACAGGGGGGAGAGCGCAATGGTTTAAATAAATATTTAAAGAGAGAAAACCTGAAAAGTACAGATGAGTAGACCTTTTACGAGATTTAACTCATAAATTGCAATAACACTCATCATGTGTATTTGGTCAAAACAAGCAAAGAGGAAAAAAAGATCAAAATTGCGGATCAGTCTATTTTGTCAAAACGAGCAAAGAGGAAAACGTATAAAAATGTGGATTAGTCCATTTGGTCGAAAGTAACAAAGATCAAAATCTGTGAACCAGTCTATGTGGTTGCTAAAGAGCTGATATGTTTGAAACGGCTGTATTTAGAATCGGTTGAAGAGTTAAAATCTCATTTTCAAAACAAATTTTAAATAAGGCTACTGTCTAATCATTACCTGGGAAATATATAAAACTGATCAAGTATATTTAAGTGACCCAGTTATTTACAAACTGAAAGATCTGAATGGGTAAGATAAAGACAGCTAAACTCTACTATCTCCCTTAGCCGTCTGTGCAATTTCCCCCTCCCTTTAGCAATCAAAAACACAAATGCATCAATAATAAGACAATATAACAATCTCAATAAAAATGACCATTTTCTTGATCAATTGGTGAATGTATTTGGAAGAGAAGCTGATTGGCTCATTCAAAAAGCGTAAAAGTAATGTTGGGTCACAATGGCAAGTACTCTTGTTCGCAATGATTGGTTGTTGTTTTGGGGGTTAACGCCATTTTTCAGCACACGATAGGCTATACATGGCGGCCAGTATTAATGGTGGAGGAAGAAACCGGGAAATCCGCGGAAACAACCACCGACCCACGAGAAGCTACTGGCAAGATTTCTCACATATCCACATTCGCCGAAACTTAGACTCGAACCCACGCAGACAGAAGAGAGGTGGCAGTGATCCGTACAGGAGAGCGCTTTAGACCACTGGACCACTCGGAATCCCTCGCAATGATTGGTTAAGAATGTTAATGCATATTGGTGAGAAATGAGCAAATCTCTGCACTGGCAGCCGTGACAGATACATGGAGTTTAGCGGACTACCTTCTGAGGATTGAAACAATGTGAATATTACATGATTGTAAAATGTGATGTAATCTTTCAACAGCTCAAAAAATGTAAGTCACTGAAATACATGGAAGACGCACCGAACAGAGATAAAGATATTAAAGAACATAAAACTTGAGTTTTTCAAAGAGAGCTAACTTTTACAATGTGGCAGATGAAAAACGAATGCTACATTATGACATGAAACAGAAAACGTAAATTGGAGACTACCGTCTACGCAATGTCCAAGAAGGATAATCAACGGTATTACTGAAGAAATGAAAATTCATTAATCTGCAAAAAAAGAGCTAAAGAGATAGAATCTAACATGACAAGCTGGTCTTTGAGATCTTTAACAAGATAAAAGACAATAAAAGTCACATAGATGTTGAACTGTTTTGGAGACATTGAAACTTCCTCGAAAACTGCATTAAAACTGCAATTGTGCTCGGGACAATTACTACATAAATAAATTCCATGTTACCATGTACAACAAAAGTTACTCCCTAAAAGTTATAGTCATAGAGAATTATAACAAAGATCAAATGGGTTTACAGTGGGAACAATGAGTTGATCTTGGAAACTTTGAGTTGTGTAACAACTCTGTGGCAAAAAAACCCAAAAAACTTAGTAACAGAAAAAAAGCAAAACCCGCAAGTTTTGTAAAGCTTAACAAACAATTTAATTGTCAATATTATAATAAAAATGTCCGAGGAACGTGCAGCATTATGAAGTAAATCCAAAATAATCCTGAAGAAGGTCTTTTAAAGTCCAAAAGACTGAAAAGTTTCGTATAAATTTTAGAACAGGAAACGTAGTGTTGAGCCTCCAAAAATCGTGACGTTGTCAAAATAGATTTGTCCAGAACTCCTTGGAATAATTCACAATAGCTCCAGAATAATATTGCATTCCAAACGAACACTTTCTATTTCCACTGAACAGTCCAAACAATAGTTTTCCTCTCAAATAATATCTATGTACAACATAAAATACTACTGCAGACTTGATGTTACAACAAGAACACAGGAAATTAAACAGACCCCAAAACAATAATGAAATTTATTGATCTGTTCTCTCCTTATATTTATTTTCAAATGATCTATCACGACTATATGTCGGAACAAACCCAACGTGATAGATCATACTACTCAATCCAATATTTCAAAATACATAATCATGTGACCTAGCTCATCCAATAGGCAGTAACTTAAGATACCACCTGAAAATAGAAAAAAGGCCGAATCTCGTAAAAAAATTTTACCTATAATTTTATTATTTAGTAACTGTCAAGACGTACATAAGCATATATTTATAGTTGTAATGCAATGATATGTTTTTTAGTATTAAAAATAGATCATATCCACGTATGCCAATAACTAAAGATAATCACTACAATTTACATCCATTATTTTTTTTTTAAAAAAAATATGTACCAGGAGTTTTAAAAAATATAGATGTACATAATAATTGATATTGGGAACAACGTGCTGATATTGGGAACAATGTTTACACCATATACTTAAAGTCTGGTAGCCATATCACAGGTTAACGATTTTAAAGATGCAAATGTTTCTGTGTAAGATGGAGCACGTACAAAGCACAACTGTAACGGGGCTCCTCTTGGTATAGAGGAGTTGTTAACAGATTTGGCGATCATTATCTAGAGGATGACCTCCCTCGTTGTTATTGCCGGGTGATAGTGGATAGATAGAATATCAACAGAGAACTGAATGAGACTATTTGAAAGAAATAAAACTATACTAGCCCCCTTTTTCAAGTAAATAAAGTAAAATTTAATTAATTAATATATAAGCCAAAAGTAGTCACTTCAATTCAACAGATTTACATTAATAGAATTGCATATCATAATACCGATTCGTTCATGATGGAAACGAGTGGTGAAAAGAGCACAATGTCCAAGAGAGAGAGAGAGAGAGAGAGAGAGAGAGAGAGAGAGAGAGAGAGAGAGAGAGAGAGAGAGAGAGAGAGAGAGAGAGAGAGAGAGAGTCTGAATATATATTTTATTTTAATGTGAAAAGGCTAGCATACATACTATATTGAAAAATAACAAAGTTTAAGTCTAATTGATTAAAACACAAATAATTCTTTATTCAGGCTTGTTATGTTGGCATGTAAAATAAAATCCAGCAATAGTTTTAAACATTTCTACTTATAGATAATATAGCATCATCATGAGGAATTGTTGGAGAAGCAACAGTAAACGGCTTATCATTAACAGGAAGCATCTATATTAGTTGATTTTAGTGAACCTAAGTATGAATTATAGAAAAATTGCAGCTTAGACATTAGATTATTTCAAAGGAGAAAACAGGGTTTAATACTAAGTACTTGAATAACCGGGATGATGCTTTTCGATCATATACATCAACTCATAATTGAATGAACTGATGTACGAATAGTTTTGATGTATCGCAATGATATAATACAGAATATTTTCGAATGAGTTCTCGGTAATCCCAAAATATTGTCTTAGTCCAAACCTCAATGAGCACTTTGTATTTCCAATATATAATTTAAACTATGATTCCTCTCAAAGTATATCTAAACACATCTAAACATTGCTCCACAAAGATTGTCTTTAAGTTTAAAAAAATGATCACTTTTATTGACAATACATATATAAAACCCTAAGATACAATAAGATGACTAGATCATTTTCCCCGTCGTATTCGCAAACAAGTTTGCTTATATAACCTTCTATTGTCAAAAATGAAGGCTATATCTTGAACTCAAACCCAAGTAAACCTCTATTTATAAACAATGCCAAATCAGATACGAGTTGGTATCGAGATAGCGACCTTTGATTAATTTTTGCTTGTCACGCGTAAATATTGTTCAACTTAGCGATAGCCGATGTTTATTTTTGGTTATATTTTACAACTTTTTTACACATGAAATTTTATGTATAGAATTTAAAAAATTTGAATTACAGTTATGACTATGATAAGTCATGTGATTATGTATGGAATTAATGTAATCCAGATAAATGCGTCCCAACTATTGAAATATGACACACACACACACACACACACACACACACACACACACACACATATATATATATATATATATATATATATATATATATATATATATATATATATATATATATATGAAGGCATTGGTTATTTTGACTACCCATATAAGTGAGCAATTCACGACTGTATTTTTTCCATTGATAGACAAATTTGTATTACAATATATAATCAAAGTGTGGACACGTGGATCAACTGAATTCAAGTATGAGTGAAAATAATTTTTGTTGTGCTAAGAAACCTTCAAACATATTTTTTCAGACAATCCCCCTTATATATATATATATATATATATATATATATATATATATATATATATATATATATATATATATATATATATACATATATATACATATATATATACATATACATATATATATATATATATATATATATATATATATATATATATATATATATATATATATATATATATATATATATATATATATATATATATATATATATATATATATATATTACCCCAGTTCTTGGTTGTGGTTGTGATTACCTGGCGTCATTGCTAAAATAAACACTAACGCCCCTATTTATGGCCTATAATTTAAAGTAAACAAAGAAAGAGGAGAAGAAAAAAGGGAAATGGCAGAAAACAACTTCTTGTTCGAATTTTGCTATTGGACGCACTATTTTACTGTAGGCCTAATTAATTGAGTTTTACTATCGTAAGTCAATAAAGGGATACGGTCTACTCCCATATAAGGTAAAAGGTTTAAAGATAAAAATAGTTACAACATTGATTGTGCGTGCACGTGTGTGTGAGTGTGTGTGTGTGTGTGTGTGTGAGAGAGAGAGAGAGAGAGAGAGAGAGAGAGAGAGAGAGAGAGAGAGAGAGAGAGAGAGAGAGAGAGAGAGAGAGAGAGAAATTTATATTAAATGATTGGTCCCAAGACATGCGCAATAGTTATGTGCTTCACTGGTGTTGGGCTGTCATACTTAAGTGGCAAATGTCAGGTCAGTAAATCAGTCACTTATTGGTTTTAGCTTTGAGTTATTTTATTCATAATATACCAAATAATTTTTATGTACTTACTTTTCAGTTAATTTACAGGTAATAACCGGTGTCACGGTGGATTTATATATACTGTAGTCTGTAAAAGACACGTGTCTTATCATAACCTTTATTGAACAGATAGAGTCCCGAAGCCGTAAGCGTTTCCGGTATCGATGGATATTGCCATCTAATATAATAGTATATATATATATATATATCACGTGAAAAAGTGCCAGAGGCATATGGGAATACACGCAGAAACTACTTTAGACATCGCCCTTTCATGTGCACGAATGGTTTTATTTAGAATGCAATGGACAAACTGACCTGTGTGCCAATTAAAACAAGATTGTGACAATTATGCCAATTATTGCCACAGTGCGTGCATATAATTTCAACAGTTTTGCAAAAGATACAGTTTTAGTTAGGTAGGTTTATGTGCATTTTCGACTTAAAGTGGATGTCTTTGTCTGGAAAATTTGGCGGGAAAGATCGATAAGATAGCCATATTGTTGGGAATTCCCCTGCTTGGGCTGTTGTTTAACAACAGGGGGGACCATTTATTTTAGTATAATTCACTAATTGCTCTTTTTAAGAAAAAGTAAATTAGAGCTTGTTTTTACAAGTGTAAATTCTTGGTATCAGTTTAAGGTTTATCACTTTTTATCATATTCATAACAAGAGTAAGATATGTGTATAATTTTTAGCTGGCATTATTACCCAGGTTATTGGTGTATTATTTGCCTACTCACTGGGCAGATTGTACTACACTCCCACACCTATTTTGTAAACGAAAGGCATAAAGGATATAACAAATCACAGGCTTTTAAATTTATCATCATTGGAAGAGAATGTCAAAATATTTGAGAAAAAAAATTGGGAAAATAAATCCTATACAGATACACAATAAAGCAAGATAGATAACCTATATCTATGTGGGTTGGGATAGGTTGGTTCAGCATGACATCACTAGCTTAGCAACCTACTTTCCCCCATCTTGCAGAGATGAAAACAGTTACTTAGCAACAGCACAGTAGTCTGCAGTTTTATCAATAGAGCAAGACAAAATTTATGATATGAAATCACCTTAACATTATTATAAATTAACAAATTTATAATACTGTTAAGGTGATTTCATGTTGACAGAAATTTTGTCCTGCTTTATTGCTAAAACTGCAGGCTTGTGGTAACAGTACAGTAGGTTAGTTATGTAAAATATTGCAAATTGCTTTAGTTTACCTATATTTTGTTTATTTCTGTTTTCTGTTCAGAAGTGCTGCATAGTCTTCTGTAAACACCAGATATAAAACCAGGAATGTGTCTGTCAATTATTGTTATAGACCTAATATAGTTTTGGTTGACAAGTGTGGCAGTGGTGTGTGTATGTCATGTACATGTGTACAGGACAATGTATGTCAATTAGTGTCAAGTTAGTTTTTAAGCTGTGTTTCTTATATAGCTTGTATACTGTGCACTTTTCATTTATAAAATGAGGAATATAAATGCCAGAATCATAAGATCAGTCTTTGCAAGGTCTTAAGGTTACAAAGAAACACTGAATAGTGATGCTAAGACACACTATTTACAATATTTATTTAAAGTTGTGGAAAGTGACGATTATTATAAATTTCCAGTAGATAATAACACAACAAAATAGCCAGAAGTTTTATTTATTTATGTTTTGAAAAACATTAAACCCTTTGGTCCTATGAAAACAAAATTCAAGATTTTTTATAAGGCTATGCCTACAAATTGTACATAAATTAATTTTAAAAAATGTGGCTCCTTGACTTAAGCATAGCCTTTAAGATTCAAGATTTTTTATAAGGCTATGCCTACAAATTTAACATGATAAATTAATTTTACAAAAATGTGGCTCCTTGACTTAAGCATAGCCTTCTCATTCATGAACTTAGGCAGGATTTTATTTTTATTTTGTAATAGCAACCGCTTTTCATTCAAAAATAAAATTCCAAATCAGAAAAATTAATAAAGTTTAAGTAGGAAATAGAAATTAAGCATTTTTTGGAAATAAAATTTTCTTCTCTTTTTTATTTAAATCAAGTATCATACAATTTAAGAGAGAACCTGGGAAAAAAGATTTGATTTAATGACATCCATAATCACACAAATCTATAGCAATCAAACAATATAGCAAATACATATATAGCATATGCAGAACATAGGAGACCCTTAGCAAAGGTCACTGAAGATTAAAATTTTTAAATCTATTTTTCTTTAATTCTATCAAAATTTCAGTTTGTATTACCCGTAATCCTAATTATTTTTTCAAAGTTCTCTTTAATTTATTTTTTCCACTATTATTATATTATTCTTTGTTGTCCTATTAAACCTTAATAAATAAGCAATAAAAGTTGTATATTTTTCAACCTATTTGTATATATCCACTCTGTGTTCATAACTGATCTTTGCATTTAATGGTTTGTGCATCTACCAACACTGCAAATCTTGGGCATATCTTAAAAAGTTGTATAAATGTCTCCTACACATTACTGAAAGTCACTAGAACAACAGCGGTTTTCACCTCGAATGTCATAATTATGCACTGAAAATGCCTAGATGTGAAAAAGTGCCCCAATTCTCACCCCAGCCTATGTGCAGCATAATTATTTGTCAGTTTATCTTGATGTCATTCAAGTTTTACAAATCATACCTAGCCTAAAAGAATAAATACTAGTTATCTGTCCACAATGTTGCATGAGTTTAAGAACTGTATTTCCAAAAGTAATCTAAAACAAATCCTCCTGAATCCAACTAATGGAAATTCAGTGTGGCACCAATTCCAATGTCAAGTTCACGTCCTTTGCTGCTGAATAGTTTGCCTTTGCTTTTGACATGATGTTCACAACAATACATCAAAACAAATTTTTTTAAAAATTTTTAAGTTCAGTAGTAAATATTTAGCTTTATAAATAAAGGAAGACTACACTAAAACATTTAGAACATAACTACCAAGGGACTAGATAGATAGATCTGACATTCATTATGGCTGCTACAGGTACCATCTTGAAAATCTTGTTATTGCAAATCCTCTTACATGACTGGTGATATTATATCAGGTTTTTGGTTAAAGACTTCATATGATGTCTATTTAGGCATAAATAAAAATGGTACCAATCCAGTATCTAAAAGTGCCAGGATGGTTGCCATTTTGAAAGTCTTATTACTAATTGAATGGATAGCCATACATGAAGACTTCTTATGTTATTTAGTTGGTACTCAATGAAAATGGTGAGTTGGACAGCCATTGTGGCTGATACAGTGGCCATCTTGAAAATTTTGTTGCTACTCCTTCAACTTTGATGCTCATATCCACGTTAGATTTTGCTACAAGGCTTTGATATCTAGTTGTTCCTAAATGGAAATGGTGTTTTCTAATATCCAATATGGCTGCCATCATATAACTCTTGCAACCACAAGTTTAATTGCAATGGGCTTTTTACCAGATTTCTTAAAATGTCGGGTTGGTCTCAAAATAAAAATGGTGCTGATCCAATATGGCCACCACAACAGCCGTCTTGATAATTTTGTTATTGCTACTTGACCTGAATGGAAAGTCACATCTTGAAAATATTGTCATGGTATCATTAACACATTTTTTTTTTCACTATACTTCTTGTGATGCAGAGTTTGGCACCATTGAAGATGGTAATACTTGCATATCCAGTATGGCTTTACTAACCCTGATTGGATAATCCTTTTTATAACATAGGGTTTTAAAAAAAAATAAAAAGGATGCAAGGGACAACTTTTACGCAAAAGTTTATTGCTGCATCCACTTGCCTAAACTAAAATTTCATAAAAAATAAAATGCTAGTGAGTTCTGAACAGGTCCTTATATTTTGGATCACGGTAATAATGCAAAACATCAGAAAATCAGATAAGAATTTGAAAAGAAGTGAAGGTTTTCAGTAATTCCTGGAATTTTCTAGCATTTACAGTGATGTATAGGTGCAAAAGTTTATATTTGATAACAAATACTGTTGCATATTTTCTTTTAAATTCTCATGGTTTATCACTGTCTTTGTTTGAAATATTCAGATCATCAATGCTTTATATAACACTTTTGGCAATATTATATGTATTTTTAAAAATTTGTCAATTGCACAGGATGTTTTAATTATCATATATATATATATATATATATATATATATATATATATATATATATATATATAATTTTATTTTGCAGTATTGTCATGTATAGACAGATAATGTTGAGAGATAGCATGACATTAAAGGAATGAAGAATGCAGGAGAAAAGTTTAAATATTGGTTATACTAGTGATATTCCAGCACGAAATTTGAGGGGACGGAATGGAGGTGAGTAGTAATAACAATTTCAACACTGAAAATATTCAAACACAGATAAGGCACAGAATAAGCTCAGACACTATAACAGATTATTGCTTATAAAACCTGAGGTGACAGCTTTGAAAGATTGTGATTTAAGTAGAGCTCAGACAAGAGTGGTGCAAGAAGAGAGATGGATATTGAAACTTTAGGTTGATATTATACTATAGCTGTTTCTTCCTTCCCCTTTTTTCAATCCATTTGTTTGTGATTAGAGGAGAGCTGCACCCTTTAGATAAAATTCTGGCAGTATTTCTGCTGTTATTTTGTTGCCACAAACTATAGTAACATCAGCTGCTACCTGTCTCGTCAGACAACAGTGTTTTTGTTGATGGGAATAATGTACTTGTAAATTTACTAGTTGGTCTTAGATGAAAATGGTGTTGAAATATGGTCTCCAATGAAGATATGGAAATCTTCTAATTGTTATTCTAGAATGGAATATCACATCTGTGTTGTTTTCACTGACGTTTAGTTGGTCCTAAGTGAAAATGATAATGATTTTATGTCCAGTGTGACCCTCTTGAAAATCTTCCACCTACAAGGATGATTGTATCAACATGGGGTTTTCATAAAAAAGGATATCTTGCAGTGTCTAACTGGTCCTAGATAAAAATGGTGTCAATCTGAAATCCAATATGGCACCATAGCAGCCACATTAAAAGACATCATATTACAACTATGCCTAAGCAGAAAATCCTATTGCCACTAATCCCCATGATTTCCCACTTGTGTATATGTCTTTCCACACCCAAAATTAATTAAATATTAAAGAGTATTTATTTGGTTAGTTTCACAAGTCAAGTAAGCAACATTATTTGGTACTTGTAGATTGATCTTGATGTATACAAAACAAATTTATCAAACACCTAGGAATTAGTTTTACTTTCAGACCTTTGGCAGCTCTTTGTTAAAGTCTTGTAGATTCTCTCTGTATTTTAGGAAGTATGAGCAGAAAGGGCAGACGTGTAAAAACCTGATTCTTTAGATTTAAAAATTTGCAGATGCTGGATTTGGATCTTAAGAACAGAGTTTAAATCAAATTAGCATCCAGAAATTTTAAACCATGTTAAAATGGGACACATCTGATAAGGGCTAAGGGGCTTGATTCATGGACCCAAAACAGAAAGGTTGAATTTAGACCTCTATCTCTGGTAACAAAATTGTGAAATAGCCCATTCTAAACTACTTTGCCATTATATATTACAGACATTTTGCAGTTATAGTCCCTTGGATTTTGGTTGTGTTGACACAAACACCCCATCTCAAGTGAGAGATCTCAGAATCTTGTGAGGAGAATGAGCTAGCAATGGAGGAATCCATTCAATTAAAGTCACTAGATTCATTTGTTTTCTGTATCTACCCATCAAATATGCACACATTTGCAAATATATTTGTATGTAAAAATCCTTTCCTCCTTTGTTGCTAGTCACTGTATGGCTGGTTTCTTTGTAGTTTTTAGTTTTTTTACTGGAGACACCGGAATTGACAATCATTTAAAATCAAGAAGGAATATTTCCCAGTTTTATCTTAGCTTGATGAAACTTGGGTATTAGACTACATGCATAATTAAGATTGATGTTTATTGCAGTTTTTGCTTGTTCATTGCCATGGCAACAAGTATGGTAGATAAAATTTGAAATGTATTTATTCATCATAGATAATTCTAATGTTTTAGTAAATTTAAAAAGCAGATTTTAAAATTAAAATGATGTCTACATAAAAAAGCTAGCTAAATGGATATTTGTAATCAATTGTGATTCCATTTTTGTTCCTACATGTGTAAGTGTTAGAGAAGGAATACAACATACACATAAAGCATGCATTGCCTCAGTGGGTTGATTTTTGGGACTATTAGAAATGGTTTAAACATTAAGAATAGTATCATCTAGATTTTTTATAAAACATAATAAGTATAAAGAACATCAGTTGCCACGGTTATGTCAATCATTTCTAACATGCAATGATACAAATTGAGAGTGGCTTCATATTCTTAATTGAAATCATTTATTTTAATGTGCCAGATTTGTTTTATATATCCAGATATTCTACAAAAAGTTTGTCCCTAATCAATTTAAATGTTACAGTGTGCATGTCTTTGTGATTTGGCTTTTTAACATAGCTTTAACAATTTCATACATTTGAATACACTTGATAACTGATGTTTATACATAAGGATTTTCATCTCTTTGAAAATAATGGACACAAGTAGTCTATGGTATACAGATAAATCACATATCTCACCCCTATTCACATGAGTTTAAAATTTGGCTCAACCAACATGGGCATGTACCCATAAAATTATCAATGTTGACATTGAAGTTAGAAATACGTTGGTTGTACCCATATGGTGCCACAGTTGCTCAGTGGTTTGTGTGCCAGACTTGCAACTGAAAGGTTGTGGCTTTGAGTTCTACCATTAGTGCTGTTTGGATCAGTCCTTGGGGAAAGGCACTTTACTCAAAATGCCTTGGGACTAAATAGCCTACTTGTGTTGCTATGCCATAAAACACTAAACCAATCTTTACTTGTACCAATAAAGTTAAGTTTGAATTTCATTGTTTATACCCATAAAGAAAGTTTGCATTACATTGCTTGTACATTTTTCATTTTATTTGCCTCCATTTTTTTTTTCCAGTGAGTCAGGTGATTGTTGCAGGCAACACCTGTCCAATCTCATTGCAGACATCTGAACAAGGTAATGATAATAGTTCTATATTCATTTTATAACACCTGTGTAGCTGTTAAAGTAGCATCCTCATAAAAATATCATTGTTTTGTGTTTTAAACTTTTTAAAGTCATCTAACACATAGCAGCACAACACTTGTTCTAGATGTGGCATTGTTCTCTACAATCCTTGTGTCAATATTACTGCATTTAAAAGATCAAAATTGTAGTGTTGAGAGTTGGTATGAAATTAGGTCAAATAAGCTTAGGTGATATCTGTACTTTACTGTGGTTCATAAATTGTTTCAAAGTAATCACATTTAATGACATCAAACTAATTTAGGAGTATAATTAGCTTAATTACACTTCAATTTTGACCATCTTTTGCCCAAAAGATCAGTGTGGGTCATCTTATCATAAGCCTTGTACTATGTTTGGGAGGACCCTGCATCAAATGTGAGACATGTTTCATGTGCCTGTCATCAACATTTGCTGTTTTAACTTATAAAATAAAAAGCAAACTGTGTCAGACAGTAATCTGGCATGAAGGGCTGTCTGTTTTGCACAAGTGGTCCCAGTTTGACATTTAATATGAGCACTTTTTTAATAAATCTCAAGTGAGAAAATGCTCAACAGGATCTGACCAGATTTGACGGAAGGCATCTGGGCTTTGGTTTATAAAAAAATTCCACCCAACCCTTACTCAAAAAACTTAAAATGATATCTTAAAACCATGCAACAAATTTTCTCCAAATTTCCTCCAGGCATGGAGGGATTTTAAGTTCTGACAAATATGGTCATTATTAAAACTAAAAAACCTTAAATGGCTTGTTCTCATAAACTGCAAAATAAAATTTGACCACATTTGATATGAAGTAACCTGGCATGAAGGCATTAGATATTGTTATTTTTGCAATAAAACAATAGAAACTTTTATGTGACTTCTTAACAACACTTGGTAGAATCTAATCAAAGTTGCAGAAAGCGGCCTAGCATTAAGGTATTGAAAATGTTTACAATTAAGGCCTGACAAATGTGTTGAACATGTTTGCACATATAGCATTGAAAATGTTTATGAATAAGGTCTTGCATAAAGGTCTTGAAAATGTTTGCACATAAAGCGTTGAAAATGTTTATGAATAAGGTCTTGCATAAATGGGTTGAAAATGTTTGCACATAAAGCATTGACAATGTTTATGAATAAGGTCTTGCATAAATGGGTTGAAAATGTTTGCACATAAAGTATTGAAAATGTTTATGAATAAGGCCTGGCATAAAGGTCTTGAAAATGTTAGCAAAAACAAAACATATAAACAATTATTGCAAGCACTTTCTCAACAGAATTTGACACTGTGTCTGAAAGCAAGCTGGCATAAAAAAAAACTATCTTAGATGGAGGTAGAAAAACTTTGAAACTGATCATAAGCAATTAGCAGCATTGGAAACAAATTTCTGCTGAATGCACCACACTGATTTTGTGGCAAACTCAATCTTTCATTTGGCTGTTAGGCAGATGTCAGCCAGGTGAGCATTCTTGGGTCAACTTGGGCCTCTTGTTATCATTATAACATTTGTCTTGCAGATGACATCTCCATTACTGAACAGAAAGTAAATCTAGATGTGAACAGAAGGCACAATTCAGGTTAGTAATGGCAGAATACAAATTTTATCCCAGCAATAATTAGAAGTTGGCTGTTTTTTGTTGCTTATTTTGACAAAAGTTTCAGGGAAGGAACTTAAGTGTGAAAATTGGAGATGGATATTTATTACAAATTGGTCTTTTACCCTACCCAAAAAGACTTACATGAATATCCCTTAACAGAGAGTTGTTGCAACTTTTTGTGACAGTCAGTTGAAATAATTACACAGCCTCACATTGTACTAATTGATCCTAGCTGTCAAGTGTGTTCTAAGATTTGTTGATACAAAGCACTTATTGTGCAGATTTCATCCTGGCTGTTAAATGTATTGCAGGATTTGAAGACCTCATAATACCTCAGATTTGTACAAATTCATCCTGGCAGTTAAATTTATTGCAGGATTTGTAGACTTGTAACACTAGCTCACATTATACAGACTGAACTTGGCTGTCAGATGTATTCCAGGATTTCACACAAAACAACCATATATGGTATAAATTGAACCTGTCAAATGTATTCCAGCATTGCACACAACACAACCATACATGGTATAAATTGAACCTGTTAAATGTATTCCAGGATTACTTATAGTACAACTTAATATTGTTAAGAAAATTGGCATTCAAGTTGTTCAAAATTCATGCAGTGTCAGATGTATTCCAGGATTTGTAAGCACACAACACAACAGTTAATGCCCTATTTGTTGACCAATGCAGGTATTTATTCCTGTATGCAAATTTATCTGACTTTACTGGACATCATTGTCATCGTAGTCCATTCTTACTGACAAATATACCATGATCAAATGGTAACCTTTCTGTTGTAGAATGAAGTGTTCTTTACACTAAGTGATGTTGAGGTTTGGGTAATGAGACTCACTTTCCCAAAATTGTAAATGTGTACTTTGCTGATTCCCTTATCAATGGACCTGGTTGTAGAATGAAGTGTACTTTAATGATTCCCTTGTCAATGGACCTGGTTGTAGGTCTGGCAAAAACCAATTTATAGCCACTCTTTCAAAGTGAGAAAGTATTTGCTGTCAATGTTTAACTTTGCATATCATTGAGTTAGTTTGTGGTTGACTGTGTGTGTTTTTGCATTTAGCCTGGTGATCTTGTAATCAGTTGTTGACATTTTGATTAAAAGCATGATGAATAATATTCAGAGGGACACTCCATTGTATTGGAATACTGAATCGGATGCGGGAGGTCGTGAGTTCGATTCCGGGTGGAGTCATACCAAAGACTTACAAAAATGGTACCAACAGCTGCCTTGCTTGATACTGCATTAAGAGGTTTGTGTTAGAACTGGTCTTCCTGGTATTAGGATAGTGGGACTGGGTGGGACATCATGCTGCATGTCTGCGGCATGATGCCCCAGTGCTAGACATCACTATAAACTGCCTACAGTGCAGACATCGTAGCAACATGACTGAAAAATTGTTAAAGCTACGTTTAAAATCATAATCACATCATGAATGTCTTTCAATTAATTTTACAGAGAGCATTCTGGCATGAAGGTCTTTTAGGCTTATTTGGTTGATTCAGATCCATCATCAAATATGGCTAGTTTCTAAAAATAATAAATTTTAAACAACCTTTTGTCAAAAATCTGCTTAAAATAGTTTTACCAAGTTTGACAAAGTATCCTGGCATGGAGGTTTTTCAGATTTGTTTGAATGATGCTGATCTACCATCAGATATGACTGTTAGTGTTAAAAGTAGCTAGTCTATAAACAGCTTCTAAAAGCAAAACTGACAGCATATTGTGACAAAATTTTACAGAAAGCATCACTGCGTCCAAGCCTTTCAGTATTTGACACATGCTGATCTGAATGAAGATACAGAAACCAGGGAAACGTTTTCCTAACGTGCAATCATCAGTGTTTTAAATTTATATATAAAGCATCCTGCTGACCCAGTTTTCTTGGCCTGTTGCCCATGCATTTGGCTGTTGGATAGATGTCAGTGAAGTGAGCATTTTCAGTCCTACTTTAGCCTCTTTTTGAACATAAGGTGGAGATAATTTGGTCTGACCATTTAGATTGGCATATGTGTGTGTGGTTAATGTAGAGTGTGATCATGTTCGCTAATATAGTACAATGTGATCATGTATGTGTGATGTTGTACTGTGTAATAATATACAGTTTGCTCATGTGTTTTAATGTATAGTGTGATCATGTGTGAGTGTGAGAGAGAATGTACAGTGATCATGTGTGAGTGATAATGTACAGTGATCATGTGTGATGATGTACAATTTGATCATGTGTGCGTGTGTAATATTGTACAGCCCGTTCTTTACCATTAAAGAGAGAAACTTGGAACCATGGGATATGAGTAGGGGTAAATTTTGTAAATAATTGACATTTAGAATTTAATTCTTTTGTCCAAGCGCAGAGTTTTGATTATGGGGGAAATTTTGCAGTGGATATTGGAGTAAAACGTAACTGAAGAAAACATGGGACATGCGAATATAATGCAGAATCCTTTAGTAAAAGGAGTTAATATAGAGTTAAAGGAAATTTTTAAAATTTCTTATCAGTTAAATTTTTTATGGTTCATCAGGCATTTTATATGGATGTTTGTTGGGCATTTCATATGGTTGTTCATCTGGCATTTCATAATCATGGATGTTCAATCCATATTTCCATCGAAAGCATATAACTGATTAGGTATTCTCACTGACAGCTACACATTGATATTCTTAGGTGCATTGAATCAAATTATTTTATTCATCAAAGTTTGGAGTCGTGTTGTAAAGTATTTGAAAGGGGTGTGTAAAAAAGAGCATTAATAAATACAAAACTGCCTTCATGTTTTGTTCAAAGTTGATAAAAATAGCTCATCTGATGTGATTTATGAATATGTCTTGGGCTGAGAGGTTGGATTTATCATTATGCCATATTAAATGAACTTTATGCCAGGCAGATTCAGTAAAACAGTTACCTCAACCTACCAATGAATCATTTGATGTAGTAAGTCAAGCAGTGAAGGACAAGCTAATCAGAGCCAAATTACAGTTTGTTTTTTTTTTGTTTCATTGCAACCATATTAGCCTTTCCTGGCTAACTACTAAACAGATAAGCCCATGGTGCCTTTTATAGTGGATGACTTGACTACAGTCATCAAATGCTTGATGCGGAAGGTTGTCAAGCCTGAAGTTTTGGACCAGGCAGCCACACCAGAAAAGTTGCTATGGATAGATTTAGAGAAGACCAATCTTTTGACATGCAAGAAGGTGGATATTGATTTACTAGATAGGTATGAAATGCTGCTGGAGATTGTTAAGCTCCTGTTGACCCTCTCCCATGGACAAGCAACAGTATAGCATGGCCTTTCTGTGAGCAAGCAAGTAGAGTGAAAATTTGAAGGGGCAGAGTGTGGTTGCACATAGGATCATATGTGATTGTGTTAGAAATGTGGGAAGAGTAATGAATGTTCCAATCATCAACCAGATTTTTGTAAGTGCAGCTTCAGCAAGACAGAAGCATGAAACTTATTTAGAGAAGGGGCAGTCTGAGTCTGAGAAAAGGAAAAGAAAGCATGTTCTTGATGACATTGAAGATCTGAAAGGAAGAAAAATGCAGGCCAGATTAGATTATGAAATACTGGTGAAGAAAGCAGATGAACTTTAATACAAAGCATGTCTTTAAAAGCAGAAGAGACACTATAGTGGCAACTTTTTGCACAGGCCAATACTAATAGGAAAAGAGCTAAGGAGAAACTTGGATTTTATGAAGGTCTTTGCAAAAAGTTTGAATGCTAAGATCAAGGAGGTGAAGAGAAATTACGAACAGAGGAAGAATTTGTTAATAAACATTTTGTTAGTTTGACTTTTTGTTTATTGTACCTATGTTAGTGAATTTTATCGGGAGAGGAAAAGGCAGTTACATGAGCCACAAGTCAGTCTGAAGGTTGTTCCAAATGTAGATATCTATGGTGATTTCAGATATAAGACTCCGTGAAAATCAAAATAAAGTCCTTGAAAAGTCCAAGAATTTTGTCATATTTTACTTGTATGAACAATGAATACAAGTCATAAGATGTGGGAAATATTCTGTGGGGTTTCATTATATATATATATATATATATATATATATATATATATATATATATAGTTATAGTTGTATCATTAGCATACAAGTCATTAAACGAGGTGCAAGATATTCTGTGGGATTTTATCATAAGGGACAACTGTACCATATATTATCTTATTACTGCTGTCCTACTTTTCAGTGAATTGTTCAAGAAATGGGCCAGGTGGAGATCGATCCAATTTCAATGGTAATTATCACAATATTGATATATATGTAGATACAATAACCTTTGTATATTATGTAAAGAAATTTCTGCATCATGAATCATATTAACTATCAGATATCAAGATAGGTCAAGAGCTTAGGAAGAAATAATTTCTTTCTGATAAAGTTTATTGGAGAAATTTTTGGTCAGTGGGAAACAGTTCAACCTCTCCCCAAGTCATGTGTATGGGTAAAACTCTTACACTGTGAGAGATATACTTTGTGCAATCTGCACAAAATAAACATTTTTGAAAGTACTGGGGACCTGGATTAGGTGCCATTTCCTTTCACTCCTTATCTCACTTATCTCATCAGGCACAATTAGAGTTATGGCCACATTGAAGGGACGTGGAGTTTACTGTTCATCTCTTTCAACGTCTCATTTATCAGGTCAGTGGCCAGTATGAGTTCAGTTTTTTAACACTGAATAAAAGAAGAAAAGGTAACAGTGAATTGACTTTCTTTATATGTGAATCAATAACGTGAATAACCAGTTATGATGCTGTTACATTGAGTGAAAATTGTATATGCTTGACATAATAATAATAATAATAATAATAATAATAATAATAATAATAATAATAGTGATAATGATAGTAATGATACTATAAGTAAATGATAATAATAAGAGTTAATAAAAGTGCAGTTGTATATTTACTTCATGCTCCATTACTAAAAAAGGTCGGCATTTTAAGCAATTATTTTTATGTGTAATATTTTCTCAATAATTCAAAACAAATTAAATAATTATTGAGTTGGATAACCATGAGTTCTTGGATAATTCTATGGTGTTTGTCATGTTTACTTGTATGGATGGATGGTCAGAAAGTAGCTATTTTAATGAATCTGGAAGTATGGTGAAATCCACACATTTATATTAAGTTATTAGTATAATCACATTCGTACAAAAAACGAGTAATCAAATTTTTTTTGTATTTTTTTTCTCTTAATGTCAGGTATATTTGAATAATTTCCTTATACATGTTTTTTTTTTTAAAAAATGCAAAAACAAATTAGTAATTGAAATTTGTTTCTATGTGAAAATGTCTCATTTTTTTCAGCTTGTTTTTTTTAAATAACATAATAATTATTTCCATTCTTATGACTATAATTATTATGTAAATCTTGTATTTATCTTTAAAGGGTGATTTTAATCAATCTTGCCTGAAATAGATGTCGACACATATCAGTTTGGTACTAATCAAAGATGTTGTCAGTCTTAGAGTAGTCAATTCATTGACAATTTGCTTTTCAGACAAATTGATGGATTTTAACCCATTAACTTTGCCTACACGTCTTGCATTAATTGTCAAATAATCAAACAGTTTGCATGCCCAGCCATAAACTTAAGCTTGTCTGGTGTGGCCAGGAAAATCAATACTTCTTCCACTTCCTTAAATGAGTTAGATTTCAATTGTTATACAGCATTCAGTATTAGTATTATTTCTTTCAATTGTCTGTCCTTCCTTTTACGTAAGTAACTCATGAAAATATTAATTTATTTGCCTATCAATTTAATCTGAAACGAGCAGTACCATGGAACTTACCATTCTTGATCTTGCTCTCATTAAAGTTTAGAATTCTCTAATTACAGTCAACATTTATTATAATAAATACCCATCTTCCCTTTTCTTTTCAGATTAAGAAATCATTATCTTCATCTTTAGTCTCTTGTCATTATTTCAGTCTCAAAATTAATTAAATCTTCTTGCAATAGGTGTGACTTAAACTTAACAAATAAGTTTGATTAGCAGCTGTCAAAGAATAATTTGAATGACTACCACATATCTTTAATGCTTCATGGACAGATACATTGTTATTAAATGGATCTTTATTGTCATCCGACAGTTTTAATCATTATTAGTGACTAGCAATTGTTAACACCAGCATAGATGTGGATGTCTTTTTCTGTTGGAGGGTGGTAGTGTTGTTTTTACATGGTGAAAAAGCATGCTGACATTTGGGATAAGGAAGAATCCTTTCTGTTTGAGGCCAAAACGTAACAGTTCAAGATCATGGTGCCAGCAATAAAGAGAAATTGTTTCTGTACAATGGATTAGTAGTATTAATTATACGTCACAGACCCGTGCCTACTGTTCTGATATTTTGCACTGGGGGTAAGGAAGAATATTATTGATTATTGGTCAGAAGGTCAAAGGTTGAGGTTACTGAGTTCTGAAAGAAGAAAAATGTTTTCTGCACAAAGACTTTACTTCTGTGTCACATTCCTTGTCTAAACTTTTGGATGATTTTCAGGTGCATGGTAATTGATTTTGGTGTCAGAGGACAAGGTAATTGACTAAAGGAGGACATAACATTTGAGTTCAAGGTCAGCTACTATGAACTAAATCTGTTGAAGGCTTGTAGTTAAGGTATGTCAGAAGTCTATTGATTTTGAGGTTAGAACATCAAAGTTACTGTGACTAGAAGAAAAATTGGGATTTGCAGAACAACTTCTAAAAATAAGTTTCCTGATCAACCATTCTTGATGGCTTGCACTTATGCTAATAAATAAGCCTCAAACATTAGGAGTCTCAAGGTCAAAGTTCAGACCTGGTAAATCTATAAAAAAAAGAAAAAAGTTTACCTTGAAACTGCATTCTGAAGGTAATTGAGACAAGCAGTACCATACTAATTGCAACCTAGAGGACTGAAACACAAGATGTACTGTGCAGTTTGTCATATTCCATTTTATTTCTTCTGATAAAATTTTTATGATATAGAATAACTTGCACTAAATGATTTTTTTTTTCTAAAAGAATGTTTGTTTAGGGAGATCACCAGTTTGAGATGTGCATACTTGTCTTTAGATCCATTTGTGTCCCGACATCCTGTGTTGATTGGTTGTCCCGACATCCTGTGTTGATTGGTTGTAACAAAATAAACATATTGAGGGTAATTGGACTCATTTAGAAACGAGTTACGTTATATGCTTTGTATATGGGAAATTTGGACAAGTTCAGAAACATCTTGCATATGCTTTGTATATGGGACATAGACAAGTTCAGAAACAATTTACATATGCTTTGTATATTGGACATTTGGACAAGTTCAGAAACAATTTACATATGCTTTGTAAGTAGGGTTCTTGGACATTTAGAAACAAGCTACATTTTCTTCATGTGTGAGATATTTGGATATATTTAGAAACAACTTGAATGTACTTCATATAAGAAATATTTGCATACATTTAGAAACAAATTGCATCTACTACAGTACTTTATATATGGTTTAGGCATGTTTAAAAACAAGTTAAATATTTTTTGTGTATGGGACATTTAGACCTGTTTATGTGTTTAAATATTCTAAAATTGGTATGATGATTCTTTACAGATGCAACACATTTGAAGAGAACCATTAATGCACTCAGACAAAATGAAGATTCTGATGGTAAATTGGTCAACTTGTAGTTGTCCTTAAGGAAATATTTTTGCATGGATTTGCAAGGACCATTAACCCTTTCATCACTAAGTAACTTTGTAAGCACAGAGTCCTCAACACTAAGTAACTTTGGAGTTGTAACGCAAAATGACTTGTGGACTTTGAAACAACATAACTTTGCCAATGTTAAAGATATCTGGCTGGATTAGGTGTCAAAATCAAGGTTAAAAATCAAATTTTATGACTAATTCAATAAAATATGCATATCTATTACAACTGTTAAAATGCAGGTACAAACAGGTAACACAACAGGTAAAATAGAAGTAATTATTTTATTACTTAGAAAGTTCTCAAAACTTGTTCAATTGACCCTAGATGTACTAGTGAATAATCACAGTAGTAAAACAAGTCTTTTTTTTATGGTGTCCATAATATATAAGATTCTATAAAATGAACCAAAATGATCTCCAAGGTGATCTCTGTCCACACACCTATCTCGTCTCTTGCCACGTTTGATCGTCACATTTGAGTTCGTTAAGCGGACAATTTTTCCAAAAACTTCATCTGAATAGAATATTTGAAAAAAATCCGAAGCTTTCCTGGAGCCATCTAACACTCAGGTGTGCCCAACTCTGTCAGAAAACTGAAACAAATCTCTGGTTTCCCGGCTTCGTCCAAAAAAAACCCCACATGGAGCGTACAATTCCTCTAGTTCAAAACCTTCAAAGTCATCTTCATCGTCATCACTGTCACCCAAAAGTGCATTCCATTGTCTCTCCATACGTCTTCTCTCATCTCTTCATCCAAATTTACCAGGTCGAAATTATTTAAATCCTCTGAGAACTCTCTAAAATTCCTTCAAATGCCGCCATTTTGGATACAAATTTCAGATTTCAGAAAACACGTTAAAAGTTGCTACTTTGTTTGATATTTCTAGTTGTATACAAGCTAAACTCACGAGATCATCCAAATATAACATCTACATTACCTGATTGAAATTATTAGAGGTACCCCGAAAGATATTTAGTCGGGTACTATAATGTTAAAGAAGAACAATGCCCCAGATCAAAAAGTCGGTCCATAGTGTTTACGGACTTACTTCCCCCTGACCGGTTTTGCGGTCCACAGTGATGAAAGGGTTAAAGGACTGACTTTACATTTTGAGAGAAATTACTGTTTTCCTGGTAGCCTGGATAAGTTAAAAGGAGCATATATAATATTAATAAGACAGAAGAAGAGGTAAAAATGTGAGATTTTTTTAACAATTTAGGTATAAGAGTATATTAATGTATGTCATAAACACTTTTTAAAAAATGGAAAATAGCCATTTTTTATTTCTTGAACTTAATTACAAAACCTTCAGAGCATTTGTTTACTTGTACTGTTATATAAATAGGAGTTGGCATGGCTTTTAACATATTTTGTGATGTGGTGCAGCCTTGCTATTAATAAATTAGTGAATATAAATATTAATTTTTGAATAATCTTTAAATTGTTGCACCACCACAGTTAGCGTTACTCTTCTCTATTATTGTATCTAACTATCACAGTTAGGAGAGGTTTTACAGTTAGGTCATTTCAAGTGCTGTGGTTTGGCATCAGTGTTCCATGAACTTATTTCTAGTTGTCTATTTACAGGTGAATCCACTTATGTTAAAGAAATTCCATGCAGGCAGGAGGTGCATAAGTGTGATGAAATTAATTGTTCTGGTAATTATGTTAAGACTAATTGACTTTATTTAACATTAAAATTTAATTTGATCATTCTTGTATTATAGATAAGCAACTTAAATTTTTCCTTCCTAGTATACAGAATTTCATTGATGTTAACTATGCAAGCTGTAATGAAACCTTTTTTAAGCAGTCACAGCTATGAAATAAGAAAAGTGGTCTCCCAAAACAAATAATTGGGCCTTATGTTAATTTCTAGTTATATGGTTTGGGTCTTTGAAAAAGAAGTTGTTAAGACTAGAATATACTAATGATTTGGAGTGACACATGGAAATGGGGATATTCTGTTCATTTGAATTAAATTATAGAGGTTACTTCCCTTTAATTTGCATTATTCATTTCACATGTCATTATGCATTTCTAAAATGTCAAATGTAGCATAAGTAAACTTATTATATTTAATCCTCTAGTAAAGATTCTTTGATGGCATTTGATCCAAATATACACATACTCCAGCAGTATAGATTCCTTGAATGCATTTGTACCAAATTTATTATACTCAGTCCTCCAGTATAGATTCCTTGAATGCATTTGCATCAAACTCATCATCAGTTCTCCTATATAGATCTCTTGATGGCATTTGCACCAAATATATCATACTGAATCCAGCGGTTGAGATACCTTGAATGTATTTACACCAAATTTATAGTACATAACCCTTTCATCACTAAGTAACTTTGTAGGCATAGAGTCCTCAAAACTAAGTAACTTTGGAGTTGTAAAGCAAAATGACTTGTGGACTTTGAAACAACATAACTTTGTCAATGTTAATGATATCTGGCTGGATTAGGTGTCAAAATCAAGGTTAAAAATCAAATTTTATGACTAATTCCAAAAACTTCATATGAATACATTTGAAAATATTTTGAAGCTTTCCTGGAGCCATCTAACACTTGGGTGTGCCCAATTCTGTCAGAAAACTGAAACAAATCTCTTT
Organism: Potamilus streckersoni; assembly: GCA_016746295.1. NCBI lineage: Eukaryota > Metazoa > Mollusca > Bivalvia > Unionida > Unionidae > Potamilus > Potamilus streckersoni. The sequence goes on from JAEAOA010001516.1 coordinate 1,160,372, forward strand.
GGTTTTCTGGCTTCGTCCAAACAAAACCACGTGGTGCGCACAATTCCTTTGGTTCAAAACCTTCAAAGTTTTCTTCATCGTAATCACTGTCACCCACAAGTGCATTCCATTGTCTCTCAGGACATCTCTCATTTTCACCCAAATTTACCAGGTCGAAATTAGATTCCTCCGATAACCTCCTCTAAAATTTGTTCAAACTCTGCCATTTTGGATACAAATTTCTGCATTCGGAAAACACATTAAAAGTTCGTGCTTTGTTCGAAATTTCTAGTTGTATACAAGCTAAACTCAAGAGATCATCCAAATATAACATCTACATTACAAGAAGGAAGTTATTAGAGGTATCCCGAAAGTTATTTAGTCGGGTACTATAACATTAAGAAAGAACAAATATGCATTCCATTTTAATGTTGATAACTACCAATCATCAGCCAAATGTAAAATTCAGATCCCCAAAACTTGTAAACAAGGATGGACAGTTGCGTGTGTGGGACATATGCAATGAACTTGTTAAAATCACATGTGCAAACATAATTCAAATGATCTGTTTGAGCATTGGTAGTGTATTTTTAGGAGTGTTGGTTACCAGTTATTAAGTTCAGTGATTTAGTGGAATCAGATATCAGTTGATGCTGCAATACCACACTCTATCAAAGTACGAAATTAAAATATGTTACCATACAGAGGCATATTCATGATGAAAATAACATCTTGGGATATTTGAAGTGCACACTGCCAGAACTGGGCCTTACTGATTCAATATAGGTACAATGTCAGCCTGTATGATGTAATGAATGTCAAATTTTGACATATTTTGCATATTTGTTCATGTCAGCTATGTAAGTAACCATGTTAAGATTAGTTGTAGAAAGTTAAAGTCAAATAATCTGTTTGAATATGTCTTTTGTAATCTTTAGAGTGTCAGTTAACAAATATTATTAGTAATTAATAATGCATAAAGTAAAATGGATCATTAGAATTTCCATAATATCATCTAGGCCACAATGCCGCACTAAGTCAGTCAATATCTTGAAGAAATGGAATAATACAATGAAATGAATTTTGTGTTCAACTTACATCATTTTGCTGTTTTCTTAAATGCAAGGGTAAATAAACCTGGGAAAAGCATATTTTATCCCTTTGACCTGTATTTCATTCTTGAACAGCTTAAAATGATTTTGTAGAGAACTTGAGCAGGTTCTAGTATAAAGTCTTCATCTCTGTCCTCTCACTAAATACCATATAACTATGTTTATAAACAATGAAAGCTATGCAAGCAGATATGTGTTACTCGGGAAGTCACCCTATCATAAACACATAAATTACTGTATTTTCCCGCATATATCCACCAGGCACAGATAATCCGCAACCTCATATAGCCAGCGGGTTTTGTGTAAAAAAAAAAATCATTGGCATAACCCGCACCTTTGTATAACCTGCAACCATAGATTGATGAACTTTTTGTGTATGTTCACATTGTCTACCATTACTGTTTTTAGAAGGATCAAATTCGTCAATGCTCACACGTTGATGATGAATGATACTACTACTACTACATTTTCACTCACCCACCGAACATGCAAATTTCTATTTACGCTATCAAGGCAGCGGGCATTTTTGAATTTTGAAGCCAGGTACTTGTGAGCCGGATATGCAATGGTGTGAGGTCCTGAGGCTGAATGCCACAATTATCAATTTTGAAAGTATCTCGCATGACGTCAATTAACTATTCAGGCTCAGTACACAGTGCTTAAGTGCGTTGGCTGTCTATAGGAGCTGTGGCTCAACTACATGCTACATAAACACATTTTTAGATAATCTTGTTATCTTGCAAATTGTAGATTCGATTTAAATTATTTCTGTTAAATTTAAAAAATGCCGAAACAAAATTCTTAAATAGCCGACTTCAAGCTATCGAGCCACTAGCAAAAAAGTTTGATATTGATGAAAGTGTAATCTGAGGTTGGAGAAAAGAAAAAGGAACAATGGAGAAGATGAATCCATGAAAACATGTTCATCGCAGACCTAAAGCAAAATGGCCTCACCTCGAAGCTGGACTGAAGCGGTGGATCGTGGCCCATCGTGAAAGCAGCTGACCAAACTTGACAGTTGCCATGATGGCAGAGAAGCATATTGATGATTTTAAAGGAGGAATGCATTGGGTATATAAATTTATGAAGAGGAACCAATTGTCAATCAGAACACGAACAGCCGTTGGCCAACTTTTACCTGAGAATTGGTTGAAGAAGATGGATGATTTTCATGAATTTGTCGCCATGGAAATTCAGAAGCTTAACCTTTCCCATTCTGCCATTATTAATATGGACGAAATACTGATGTGTTTTGACATTCCAGCAATAAGTTCAGTGGACAAAATATTTCGTGTAAAAAAATTTGTGATAATAGCCTGCACCCATACATAACTAGCAACCCCCTGTTAGGGTTTGTAAAATCTGGTATAAGCCATGGGATATATGGGGGGGGAAAAAACGATAACTGTTTGGACCCCAAATAAATAGTTTCAATAACCTAAAGGTACAATACAAAATAGAATTTTGTCTTCATATATTTTAAATTTGAAACAGAACACAGATTTTACTTCCTGATCATTAACCAAGGTCTTATTATCGCTGTGCACTGTCGACACAGATAAGCACACCATAAGCTCATAATCTAAAGAATAAACAATTGCATATAAATCCTTACCAAGAATGCCTAAATCTACCTCTTGTATCACCACCAAACAGAGACAGGTAAAAATGATCTAAATATAGACTGGGACTACATTCATGGGTACTGGAATGGAAATATTAATTGTGGCCTGATTCCATATGGATCCAGTGTAGGCAAATACCAATAGATTAAGGTTTCACTGCTAGAATTACTGGTAACTACTGGAGCCAAACCCATTCATAGTTTCCAGTTGCTAATTCCTCAAGGTAACAATTTTAAATATCTCCATACACTTTATCAACAAGCAAAAGTACAGCACACAGTTTTCTGTACTACTATAAATACATTTGGCCATTGGCACTTGCTTGAACTGGGAACAATACATCTTATGGAAATTTGTGAAGTGGTTAATATCAAGATTTTGGATTTTTTAAAAAAATTTATTCTTTTTATGCATGACCTATATATATTATGATGATTTTGCATTTGATGCAAAATATATTTGCAATGTAGAGACTATTTTGATGTGATTTTGATCAAACTTGGTAATTAACTCTAAGTTGTCAGGATCTTGCTTGAGTCTCAGTCTCACTTTTAGTTGATGATACATTTTTAGTATCATATTTGTGTTGTTTTTCCACATTTGTGTGGCAAAGGTAAAAGTCATTCTCACACATAAATGCAATGTAAAGATATTTGTTGAAAACAACTGTAAAATTACACAAAATATAGATGTAAATTTACATCAGTTAAGTCTGGTAGAATTTTATGCAACTTGAAAAATAATTTGATTTAAGTATTGCATATAAGAGTACCCACTACTGTGCCGTAATAGTGTACTTGTACTGTGAAATAACATTATAGCTCAAACTGTCAATATTGCATGAATTTCTTTCCCGTGTTTAAACACTTGTTGCATGAAATTCAGCCCATTAGTTGAGAATAGAGAAGGAAAAAAAGAATATACTTCATTTTCAGATTTTAAAAAATTGGGAATTTAGTAAATAAACTAATTTAAAAATGGGTCAGATTTTATATTTCCCATAGACTTCTATGCATTTTGCTGTAAAGTTTTGGTATTATGGCTCTGGCTTCGAAAATGAACTTGGTGTTCATTGTAATTTGATAGAATGCATAAGGAGATATTGATTCATTATTGTAAGGTATCAGAATCTGAATTGAGTGTGCACACTATCTGAGAAATGTAATGAATAAAGGGCGAAGCCTGGAAATCATAAGTTGTTGAGTTTGTAGATGAGATTTTGCGTCCGCCAGTCACAAACAGCTGTATTTCATAATTTTACTTTTGATTGGCTGAGAGCAAAAACAATCTTGAACTCAAACTAAAAGTACCAGTTTTTAGCAGGTACAAGGATGAGTTGGAACTTCAGTCTTTCATGACAAACTTCTTCACACAGTAAATCATACCTTCTTAATATTCCTACATGATCAGGTACAAAAAAAAATGTAAACTATTTCCTAAATATCTGCATAAAGGAGAATTTTTCAGGATGCAGTTCAGATGATTAAGAATGGCTGAAAAATGCTAGTGTTGAAGCAACCAACTCAAGTGAGAATACATAATCTTAATCAGTATTTGAACAGATAATCTTAATCTGTATTTGAATAAATACAAAATATGTGTTAAAATAATTGCATAATCTTAAATGTATTAGATTATGTGAATAGGACTCTTGACCAAACTGCAGAAAGTAAATAATAACTGTCACCTTCAAGAAAACTTACTGTATCAGTTGTTTTTTCTACAGATTTTGAAATTTCTTTGCTTTACAGCAAAGCTGTTGGAGATGAAGTTCAGTAAATGTTTGTTTTTTGTAGTAAAGATTTTCCTGTGAAAAATGAGTATAGGTAGAACTTTGGGCAAACTACATGTTATTCATTCTATTTTTAGGTCACAATTAACAGCAATAATTTTAGTAAATTGAAACATGAATGTATTCACAATTTTTCAGATTTTCCTCCTGATGCAGAAATGCTGCTGTTAAAGATTGTTAAACAGTATGGATGGTTGAAAGAGGAACTGACAAGCTCAGATGTCAAGGACATTGCAGACAGACTCTATGATGACAGTGAGAGTCATCTGGTAATGCATGAAGTGGAACGAATCACTGACAGTTCACGACCTCGGAGAGAAGCTGTGGAACTGCTGCTCAAAAAAGTGATTCGAGGAAAGCCTGCCACTGTTGTGGCATTTTTAACAACTCTTGAAAAATGTAGACATTTTTTACACATTGGGAAAAGAATAAAAAAGACGGAAGTGTCTGATGAGGAAAGGAAAAGTAAGGAATGTAACAAATATCTCTTCTGACTATAAATATTACTTTTCAAAATACTACCTCTTCTTGCTATTACTTAAGATTTCATTATATCATGGGCTGCCAATTTCTTTGCATTTCATTATTTCTCCAGACAACAAACTTGAAAGCCTAGTAGAATTAAGCAATTATTATTGGTTACAGTATCCATTGTTTTATAATTGGTCACTCATATGGTTGTATTGTCTGTGCTCTTACCTCCTGACAGATCCAGATCTTATGAACGCATTTCATTTATCATTGGTACTTGTTCCACTTCATTATTATTGTGAAGGTATTTATCACAGACAAATGGATGGTTGAAATGCTAAAACAGAGAGACAACATCATGCACAAAACTTAAAGATGATTAATTAGATGGTTATGACAGATTAAACAAAAATTATTGCACAGTAGTAAAAAGAAAACCATTTTTCAGTATTGAATGCTCTTAATGTTCTCAAGAAATCTATTTATGCACTGAATTATTATTTACTGAGTATGCCCTCACCCTCCAGTGACTTCTTCACTGCATAGGTACGTCATATAAAGGCTCCTTCATTGGTGTGCCTGCCCCTCTCAGAGGCTTTTCCACTGTGTAGTGAATTATAGGGTAATTTTGACTAGGGCTCCCATATCCCAACATTCTTAGGACATCCTAGGTTTGTCCACCTTAACTCTCCAGGATTGGAAGTGATTCGTATGTCTCCCATGTCTTGATGTTCTTAATATACCTTGGGTTTGTTTCCCCTCATGGCATGATTCATTGGCTAGCACAATATCCCATTAGCAGTCTCAACCTAGCCTTAACTCCCCAGCATAGAAGGTGGCTACAAAATGAAAATTGTTTTGAGTCATAAGGTTAATGTCTAGATTAGTCAATAGTAATTGTATGTGTGACTGTCCAAATTTTACCTTACAAATAGTCACTTTATATAGATCATTTGTCAGGTATCACGAAGTGCACGATCTTCTGGTGAGATCTACACCACTGTCACAGTCATTGCTTAGATGAGTTTGTATTGAATAATGTGTTTTTACCAGTTAATTAAGATAATACATTTTCAGGTCTTTATTATGTTGAAAATCTAAACTTATTTAATACATAAATAAAACAAGTGAATAATTTTAAGTAAGTTTTGGGGAATTTTTACGAATCATTAGAAACATCAGTCAGCTTTCATTTTAACACCTTTAAAATGTGTTGGAAATGCACTTTTTTGTTGCTTTGAATAAATGTCATGACTAGAGGATCTTTTGAAATTCTTGTTAACAAATAAATTGTACTATATTTTCACCAAAATCATTAAACGGCAGATTTTCACCTTGCTGTTATATATTTATAACCCTGAAGACCATGTTGCAGTGATCATTCTGTGAAAACTATAGGACTCATTCCCTCATCACTTCAAATGATGCTCCTTTAAAAAAATAGAATTCTAGACAAAATGATAATATTAATAAAAATAAACAAATTCACTGTATGCTCAGTCATATACTTTTTACTCTCTGCTTTTAAAACTTTTGCTTTATTTCCCTTGGTAACAGCAGCAGTCATACAAACTCTAAAAATCCATTTGCAAACTCTTGCAGGTAGTAAAGACATGTTGCTTGTCCAGAATAAACTCTAGACAAGGAGCTAATATAGAAATAAAAAATTTAGACTGTTAATGAACTAAATTGATAGTATGAAAGTTTGTTTCCTGGAACTTGTTTTATGACCCTTTTAATAATAAAAATTGAGACCAGTTCCCCTCCCCTCCCCTCCCTCTCTCTGTCTGTCTCTCTCTCTCTCTCTCATAACATCGTATAAGCATTCATTAGTTTGAAGAGTAAAGAGGCATAGCGGTGTATGAGCTTGGTCAGACTAGTGTGAAACAAACTTTCTTTCAAGGAACAAAGTCAGCTATATTCTTGTGTGAGCAACCTTTTCCTTTATGAGAGTTTGATAAACACCCCTGAATCAGTTACTAATTAGACAAAGTGATTGGAGAGTTCACTTGATGACCAGAAAGTTTCATCATTTTGGTTTGGGCACATTTAATGTTCAACATCTGAACAAGACAGAAAGTATCCATTAATTTCTCGGAATAGCATTTGAACTACCTCAATATTAAATCAAAATCCCCAAATTTAGAACAGGAAGATCCAATTGTAAATTAGAAAGAGATGGATGGATCAATAATTTATTTAGTTGATAACAGAGATTGACCAGTTTGTGGGAAATAGTATGGGCATTGTTTCTTCTGGGAGTAGAAATGTTTATTTGTAATTATCTGTTTGGGTTAAATCACTGTTTTTAAAAAATGATTATAGCCATTTTCAGAGTCTTATCCTAAACCAAGTGAATTATCTTTAGCAAATAAAATCAGTAAATTTTATTACATCCTTTGTTTAATATATCAGCTGGTATTTCTGTTAATTAGTGACTTGACATGCAGAAAGGATCTTATTGACCCATGTATCCTTTATTGGGAGTAATTCCTGACCTGTTTGATTCCTGGGGGGGTTTTTTTCATCAGTTGAAAACCAAACATGCTTTTGTTGGTGACAGGGCTGCATTAAATAGCTTCTTTTGTTTTTTTTTTGAACTTGTATATATTTAATCTTATCTCCTCCATACACCTATGGGAGAATATATTTATTATTATGTCAGTCTGGCTGATCATAATGAATTCTGCATAACTCAAACCTTTCGAAATAATTCAGCCAGTCTTGATGCCTGTCAAGCAAGTTGTGCAGCTGTTCCCTGTCATACTCAGAATTTTCCTTCATTCAGCTTATTTTATGTTACCATGGATACAGTGCACAAGATAAGTAGAATAGAAATTGACACTGCCAGACAACAGACTACTAGCACAAGCTCTAATAATATTTAGAGGCTGATATGAATAAATGTGTAGGGTTTAATGGCACTAGCAAAACAATACTGTCTATATGATGCGAAATAAAATAAAACTTATAAAATTGAAGAAATTGGTAACTATAGGTTACTCTCATTTCTTAGAACCTTTGCATAAGCAGGAAATGCTCAGAGAAGGCAGTATATGTTATCTCAGAGTGACACATTTTATTCAATACTGAAATAATTTTTTTATATCCATGATAGAATTTCTGCTGTTAGAGGAAATTTCGTCTGGAAGGCGTCCAAGCACAGATACCAGTGTTACTAATCACCATTTTCATCTCAGTGATTGTGATACAGAACATCTCATCTCCCATTTGTATGATAAGGAAATTGTTGATCAACTGAGTGACTACTTGTTGTCCGACTTTTTCATCAGCATTCGGAACCATAACAGTATTACAAACTGTAACTGCATAGAAGACAAGATTCGATTGCTTGTTTCCTTGATGATGCAGTGCTCAGACAGTGTGTATGATGTATTGACTAAAGTTTTAAGGAAGAATAATCTGGTGCACATTTTGCGAGGTTTAGAGAGGAATCGGGTTGCAATGGTCAAAAGGAAGTCTACAGGTAATTGTTATTATTTCACAATACAATATGGAATAATCTGCATTATATTTATAATTGATCAAATTTGTTTTCAAACATAATATGCCCATTCCTGATTCCATAAAGAAACACAAACTAAGATGGTATGTTCATGTCTTACTCATCTGGCCTGTCAAAGACAATCCTATAGGGCACAGTGAGAAGAAAGAGAAAACAATGTAGACAGAAGAAGAAATGGGAAAATTGGACAGGCATGGACTTTGTAAAGTCCCAAAAAGCAGCGGGGAATAGGGCAAAATGGAGAGACATTGTCACAGACTGGAGAGACATTGTCGCAAAGTCATGAGTGGTTCCTCCTAGAAGCAACCAGGTTACAGGACAAATAAAAAAATAAATATGATGTGCCCATTTCCCATTCCTAAAATGGTATGTCCATTTCCATTCCTAAAATGATATGCCCAATTACCATTCCTAAAAATATGCCCATTTCCCATTTCTAAAATCATATGCCCAATTACCATTCCTAAAAATATGCCCATTTCCCATTTCTAAAATCATATGCCCATTTCCCATTCCTAAAATCATATGCCCATTCCTCATTCCTAAAATGATATTCCCGTTACTCTTCACACTTTTAGAAATCCTTTTTTGTTTACCAATAGTAACATGGAAAGTTTTAATTCTCAGTTGCTCATTATTTGAAAGGTCACTGAAATGGATGTGTTTCCTGGCTGATAATTCATTTAACACCTTAATCAAGGCAGGATTTGATTGGATTTTTGTTGTAATTCAACATCTGTTCAGTTGATAAATTATTTATATTGTCTGCAATATAATTAATGGGGGCTACATATTTGGGGATGTTCAACTTAAAATCAGTTCATGCAAATGTTGGGATTAATCAGACATTATAAATTAATTGTACATGGTGGGATGTAACTATCTTCTTGTCTCTTGTCAAATAATTATAGCCAGGTTTATGGTATTACTAAAATAAGCAACAAACTATGGATACACTTGCCATTCATGTTAATTTTATGTCAAAAAGAGTTGTCTCACATAGACGTTACAGTAATTTCTAAAATAGTGTTTTCGATCATCTTATAAATTTCTAGTGACATAAAGAGGAAAAAACATCTTAAAGATTGCTTCCATCAGTTACGTTTATAATAGAAAAAACAAAGTTCATAAATTGCATTTTCTTGATTTCTTCACTATGATCTTACATAATTAGCATATCTTTATAAAATTGCAGCAGTAATGTTCCTTCCTACCACCAATTAAAATCAGATTTCACAAGCCTAGCAGTTTTAAGGTGCTGTTTGCAGAGAGAGAAAAAAATTTCTCAGTACTGACATTTCAATAACAGTTTAAATATATGATCTGACAGTCTCATGTTTTCAGTGCTATGTATTGAATGTTGCAAGAGTACAAGAGATTAAGAAAATAGCAAGGTTTAATGAGTGCCTGTAAAGTTTGACTTTCTTCTTCAGATTCTGAAGATACATCTTCTAATAAGTATGCCAAAAATGAAGGTGGTCTGCGGCAAATCCCCACAGAGGTAGAAAACCGAGTTGTTTCCTTGTTGCGAACAGAAGAGCTTGGAAATGAGCTTAATAGTCAGGCAGTTGAACATCTAGGATTAGAGTTCAGTGGAGCCTACAAGGGATCAATTGTAATTCGATTCACCCCCAAAATGGGAGAGTCGTGGCAGAAATTAAAAGATTCATGTGTATCAGGAAAAATCAAAGAATTCTTACCACATGTATTCAAGGGGACAGGAATCGAGTCCATGCTGGGTGAAGGAGAATACAGGTTAAAATTTTCCATCCTTTTGATGCCATGTGGAGTGGCAACTACTCGGGAAGCAAGTAAGTTTTGATTTTGGTTTTGGTATTTTGTGCTGCTTTTTAAATGTTAATGTCATTCATGAAAATTGCAGTAATTGGATTTTGAATACTATCCAGCATGAATTATGACTGTTGGGTATGTAGACAGTTATACGGTTAAGAGAATTGTCCAATTACAAAGCAGTTTAAAATATATCTCAGGAGGCTTTTACAGAAATACAGCCTTAAGTTCAAATTATCGATTTTTAGGGATCTGTCTTTTTCTACAGAAATGCAACATACCAGAGTTCAGTCCCTTTGATTGACTTCCTTAGATCTTGTAGTGAAATGTTTGATATTTAGCTTGTCTATCCATAAGACCAAGAGCTTATGTCTTGTATACAGTGTGTGTCATTTTTGTGTATAATCTATTTCCATAAACAACTGCTCATAAAACCATTGGACTAATTCCAACAAACTTAGAAGGAAGTATTCAGATGTATAAGCCTGTCAGTACATCATAAATGATTATGATTTGCTATCAAATATGGTCACCATTAAAAAATAAACAATAGGAAAACCTTTCAGTTAATAATTTACAAAAAATGTTGGACATAATTTAACCAAATGTTTCTGATAGAATACATAAAAGCCCTCAGTTTTATACAGTTGATCCAGGATATCCACTGGATGTGGCAAATGTCGGAATAACCATTTTGAAAACTACTTAAAAGAATTTTACCATATTTTACAGAAAGCAATCTGAAGCTCTTACACATCTATATAAATTATTCCAAGTTGCAATTAGATACGACTAACCTTACTAAAATTATAAAGAGCTTTAAATGGCTTCTCTAAAATCACTGAATTTGACTAAATTGGATAGAAGAGATCATGCCTTGAAGATCTTTAATATAAAAAATGATGCTGATGTGGCTGCCATAATTATGGATGAAAAATTCTTTAAACAAATCCCTCTCACAAACTGCTGAACTCCCAAATCGAATAGAAAGATATTGGCTTAATGGCCTGAGTTTAACGGACAAAATGACTGAGCAGATTATCATCTAATTTGACAGAAAACATCCAGGCATATAGACCTTATAAGTTTATATTAATGATGCTGCTCTGTTCTCAAATATGGCCAACATTACTAAAAAATTTAAAGGACTTCTTTTTATAAACTGCTATACAGAATTTGACCAGATTTTCACAATACTTGAAAGACTTTTAGATTTGTGCTATCACTAATGAAAATAAATTACATTATTATGTGCATTTATCATCCAAACCTAGACCTAAACTTGTGTATCCAGCAGGATTAGAAGATTGAGTTCTAAATATTTGATGGTCCTTGGTACAAGACAGTATTAAACACGTATTGAGATTGACATGTTATCATACTGTCCAAATTATGAAAACTACTATTCCAATCTAAAATTTACTTACTTGGATAAGTTTGAGTCTTTTCATTAAATATTTTCTGCCGGTGAGAGTATGGCTAGTTGCATCAAATAGTTACAGTTAATACTTATGCCATTGAGCATGTTCATCGAGTTCAGCAGTATTTTTTGTTGGGTTGTTTGAGGGGAGAGGGTTTCACATATGGCAAGTACTTGCTACCTGGGTTCAAAATAGGTCGCGCGATAACTAACCAAATAGGGAATTTATTAATTGTGGAATTTGCTTTTCTTTTTCTGTGTAAAAGCTACTACTGATCTGAAACTTTGTTCCTTATCTGATTTACCAGGTGTCGGTACTGACCAGAATGCAGTGTTTAAATTGGATGTTGACAAGGAACAAGCACAATCCGGTCTTACAAGGACATCACACAGAACCACAGGTATATCCTTGATAATAAACATTGATGAGTAATATATTGATAAGTCATGGGCTTACAAGCACAGATAAGCCTTTACTATTCCAACAAAAATTATTTAGCTGCATCATTTCCTTTGAATACTGACTTGATTATTTATACCTTGTATGCACATTCATTGACATTTATTGGTTTTAATACATAAAGAAAATTGACAAACTAATACCATGTAATGCTTGATAGTAGTGGCTGTTTTCTGAAATTCATTAATACAACTAAAATAGAAATTGTATTGAAAGCTGTATATACAATATAGAATATTAAAAATTAATATTTGTTGGAAGTAACTCTTCCAACATACTTTTATAATTATCTGCTCATATCTGTATACTAAATGTTCTTCAGTTTATTCTTGTGCTTGATGCCTGTCACATAGCGTCAGCATGCCACCCAAAATGTTGGATTTTCTGGATGTGTCACTTGTTTTATTGAATTCTGTTTTAAGTGTTAGTAACTTATTTGTTTGTTTTTCATGTGTATTTTTGCATAATTTTTTTTACTGTTGTGATCATATTGCTTTGCATGTTTTTGTTTGCATGCCATATCATTGATATGTAGCAGCAACTTAAATTTCTTTTCATTTTCCTAAATTATAGCATTGGTATGTTTATTTTGTGTATAGTTTGTACTTTTGTGGTGCATTGTGTGACTTGGTCAGCTTTCATAATCCACAAAGACTACTTAATGCACCAGGTGTGAAACATTCAGTTTTCCAGTCAGGAGATGAACCTTTGGTGTACTGAATGTACTTCATCTGAACTTTGTAGCAACTGAACAAGTTGGTCGGGAGATGTTTCTGCAAAAATGCGGTTGATTGGCAGCAAAGAAGCCATTCAAGATAGAATTCTTCAGATGTTGAAGTAAAAAGCCATCATAACAACACAGACTGAGTTGACAGTTTTAAGCTATTGTGGTCCCTTCTCATATAGAGTCAACCAAGTCAGTATGTAAACTTATTGGGTTTTCTGACAACCTTGTTATCTTTGTCCTGTTGCAGGAATTATGCTTTCCATTCATATGGCTGTCTCACTGCTGGTTCCAAGCTGCACCACTTGCTCATCCATTAGATTAGAGGTTGGCAACCTACAACATTCATGCCACAAGGTGGCATGTCAACAGGTTTTGTGTGGCACACATCAAGAGATTTTGTGTGGCTGGTGAAGGCCAGCTAAAAATCTGTTTTAAGTGTTGCTCTCTTACTGGTGGTATGCTCTTATTCATTTTGTAATTAATCTGGAAAAAATGGCACCCTATGTAAAATAGCTTGCCAAACCCAGGTTTAGATGATGGCTCAGCAGTATGTCCTTGGAACATGCTTTTTCTACCCCTCCACCTGGTATCATATGCAAAGAAATGGAAGATTTGCTGGCTAAAAGTGACCTTATAGTAAAAGCAGGGACAACATCAATCTGCTTAGCCCATTTAGCAAAGGATTGAGGTCTGCTGTGATTGAAGGTGGATGTTGACATCATTTTCTTTTAACTGGACAGAATGCACAAATGCATGAACCTTGTAGAAGTTCTGACATTTGACAGATAGAGTGGCAGTAAATATGTTTGCCTTCTGTTCTATAAAACAGGCTTTCAAATATCTCAGTGTTGGTTAGGAATGTTATTTATGCTCAGTCTTTTACTTGACCTGACTTCACTTGTAATCTTTATACCAATGGAGAAAGTATGTAATGGCTATATGTGGAACTCGGCTGGAAACATTGTGCAGGTTAACAAGGTAGCTCACTTCAATATGACAAATACATGGACTACTTTATTTAACCTTGATTTAGTCAGATGGGACATTGGTTTTCACTCGTGGCTACTTAAGCCTTATCACTCTTGGCACATTGTTAATCTTTGTTGCCCTTTAATTCTTCCCTTCTGTTTGGATGCCATATTAAGTTCTTTAGGTAAGCAGGTGGCACAAAACTTGCATCTTGAGCTTGCCTTACCTTTGGCTTGTTTCAACTGTTTTGCCCACAACTGCATTTTTAGTGGCAGTAGTCATCACAATACCAAACACATACTAATAAAGTGGAGGAGCAGTCCAGTTTATCCTCAACAATCCTCTGAATAAAGCCAGTGACTCAACACCTTCGGCCTGCTAACAATATCCCTGTAGGCACTAGTTGTTTTCTTGATCATGCTTACACGAAAATGTTTTGAACAATAGGAATTGGTGAATTAGTTTGTTTTTCAGAAGCTGCAGATCTTGTTATCCAGTATCTTCCCCATATGTCACCCCCACTTTGATGGAGATTTTGGGCTGACCTAGACAAGTGGCAGTTTTGCCGATCTTGGTCTTGCTAAGCAAGCAGGTGGAGGAGATTGTTAACCCTTTCATCACTACAGACCGAAAATTCGGTCCAGTGGACATAAGCTCGCAAACACTATGGACTGAGTTCTCGGTCTAGGGCAGTGTTCTTTCTTAACGTTATAGTACCCGACTAAATAACTTTCGGGATACCTCTAATAACTTCTTTCTTGTAATGTAGATGTTATATTTGGATGCTCTCGTGAGTTAAGCTTGGATACAATTAGAAATATCGAACAAATTACAAACTTTTAACGTGTTTTCCGAATGCAGAAATTTGTATCCAAAATGGCGGAGTTTGAACAAATTTCAGAGGAGGTTATCGGAGGATTTTAATAATTTCGACTTGGTAAATTTGGATGAAAATGAGAGATGTCTGGAGAGACAATGGAATGCACTTGTGGGTGACAGTGATTACGATGAAGAAAACTTTGAAGGTTTTGAACCAGAGGAATTGTGCACACCACGTGGTTTTGTTTGTCTGAAGCCCGAAAACCAGAGATTTGTTTCAGTTTTCTGACAGAATTAGGCACACCCGAGTGTTAGATGGCTCCAGAAAAGCTTTGGAATATTTTCAAATATTCTATTCAGATGAAGTTTTTGGAAAAATTGTCCGTTTAACGAACTTCAATGCGACAATCAATCGTGGCAGAGCGTTATAGGTGTGTGGACAGATCTCACCTTGGAGATCATTTTGGTTCATTTTATTGAATTTTATATATTATGGACACCATGAAAGAAAGACTTGTATTGTTACTGTGATTATTCACTAATACATCTAAGGTCAATTGAACACGTTTTGAGAACTTTCTATGTTTTGTAAGAGGTAATAAAATAATTACTTGTATTTTACCTGTTGTGTTACCTGTTTGCACCTACATTTTAACAGTTGTAATAGATATGCACATTTTAATGAATTAGTCATAAAATTTGATTTTTAACCTTGATTTTGACACCTAATCCAGCCAGATATCTTTAACATTGGCAAAGTTATGTTGTTTCAGAGTCCAGAAGTCATTTTGCTTTACAACTCCAAAGTTACTTAGTGTTGAGGACTCTATGCCTACAAAGTTACTTAGTGATGAAAGGGTTAATAAAACAATCTTTGGTGATTGATTCACAAATTTTCTGAAGCCAAAAGCTAAAAGAAATCTTTGACTTCTCAAGTTTATAGTCACAGCCAAGTTAAAAATTGTGACCACATGGTCGTTATAGCTATTATTTTCCATAAAGATGGACAAGTCTGCAATCAGTCCAGACTTGGAAAGTGAATACTTTTATATTTTTTTGTTATCTTTCTTCATGCACAAGTGCTAGACATCACCATAAACTATCAAACTGCAGAGATCAGTGTGATATGACTGAACATTTTTTTCAATGTTAAAATTCCAGATCACACACGCACACACACACACACACACACACACACACACACAAAGACCCATGCTATAGTATCCTTTGAAGGGAACCAAAGTTGAGATTTGATGCTCATCGATTTCCTCCTGTACTTAGCCAGTCTCAAAATGTTAATGTTATTTGGTAATGTGTTTGACAATAAATATTTTTTTTTCTAATTATACTTTTCCAGTTACATTATTATTAAGCCATCCCAACTTTCCCCACAATGTGAACATCTTACATGTATCACTGAAGTTTAAACTGAAGACTACGATATATAAATAGCCAATTACATAAGAAAGGGGAGGTAATTATTTGGGTATCTTGGAAGAGTCATTTCCAGTAGTCTATAATGTAATTTCTATGAGTACAAGTTCAACTTGACCAATGTAGGTATGTGAGAATGATTGCTTGTAGCTTGCCATGGGTCAGTGGTTCTTCCTGGGCTTCTCCTGAGCTATATGCCAACTATGCCTTGTGTGCATTTTTGAAGCTTGTACATTTCTTTAATGTCATGAACATGTATCACATAATTGTTGTAATAATCTGCAGGCATTTTTGCTGGTTTTTAAAAATTGTAGAACTTCAGCATTAAAATCTTTATGTTGATGACTTCAGTTCCACAGCCAGCAAAAGAAGATATGAAGGAGAATCCAGACCCCATTATGAAACATTGGACCCTTTTTGTAGAGGAGCTGGATCCCAGAAAGTTAATCATTGACCTGAAAAAGGAGGGATTAGTCGGGGAGGATGATGAAGACAAAATGTGGGATCTGGACAGTAGAAAAGAAAGGATAGGATTTCTTCTAGAAAAACTTGCAGTTTTGCAGGATGGTGATAAAGGGTAACTAAAATGGGGCTCTTGGTTTGGAAGAGAAAAGAGAATGGAGTCAAATATGTAATTGACTGATAGGTTGAATCCAGGTTTATGCAAAAATAGTAGAACCTTGATAAAAGCAGGTGTTTTCTTAAGAAAAGTCATTAAAAAGTTCAGTGAATTTAGGCAATTGTTTTGGATTCTCTACACAGCTTAAGACTTAACAAAACTGTTAGAAATATTACATTATTTGAACAGGAATGCTTTTTAAATTCACATCATTTAATTGGTTATATTTTTTTAGAGGCAACAATATTTTTGTGTTACTGCATTTGTATGGGAAAATCCAGACCAAGTTTTCAGATAGAAATAGTGCACGACCTTGAAAGTATATCTTCCCATACAAATGCAGTAACCTTTTTATTATATGCTCATTTTCTTTTTCTACCTAAGGCTTCATTATATAAACAAAAATACACTACAAGAAATAAAGTAACTGAATGTATGCCATATTCCAAACTAAGTACATAAGCACAGATTCATCATTACACAATAACAATAACATTATTAGTCTCACGCTAGACATTGTTTTTTTTTTAATGCCATTTTGGTCTACTTAAAATTTAAATATGGAGTCATATTATGAATGCACATCATAGCAACTTTTCCATTTGATCTGGAATGAATAGATTTTGGTATATTTGTCAATTCTACAAAATTTCATGATTATGGACTGGATTTAAGTATGCCAATTCTACATGAAGTACATCGGATTACAGCAGCAAGGAGCTGCATGTTGACATCTGCAAGTGTTATTCTGTTCTGTCATTGAATGTTTGAAATCATAATGTGGGAAAAATATGAATTCTTTCAGTTGCAGTTATCAAAAAGATGCTATGGAATATGTTTATTTCAATTTGAGTGCAGTAAGGAGAGTGTAATTGCACTTGGAATATAGTCGAAATTACAGTACAGTTTCAAAATGTGTAGTCAAGCTTGAGAACCCATAACATGGCTCATGTAATTCAGAATTGCAGAACTAAGAAAGTACATTTTGAGGAAATTCAGGATGTAAAACTAAATTTTTTTTGCCATTCATAATTATTACCAGCTAAAGAAGATAGTTTATGCCTTGTCACTTGCATGTTATTTGTAAGGATCTGGCAATTTTATAAAATCTGGCGTCTCGCTAGCCAAAATCAGAAACATTGTATCAAGAAAGTTAACGCAGAAAGTGGCCAAGCAGCTGGTATGTGGCAGTCCACAAAACCTGCTTTAGTTCATTCAGAAACGAATTTAATCATAAAGCATCTACTACTTGAGTGTACAGGATTTATTTACAAAGTAGTTCCTAATACACTTTGGGCACATGTGAGTGCAATATAGAGTGCCTGCGAGTTCATTGTCGTAAAATACTAAACAATTCTGACAATGTCTAGTTAATGGAAGAAAAAATGAGCATGTAATAATATTGCTTTTTCAATGTGAATTTTGCAGATAGTTATTAACATAAGATTTCTCAATATTGTAAAATGGTTTGTTGAGCTATAAGTGGATACCAGATCACAGGAAAAATTATATTATACTACAAGATGTTCGAAATAAGACCATGTCATAATTGGGATGCTAGAATATGATGTAGATGGGACGATATTTTGTTCTTATGATTTATGAACCAAAAGAAACTCAAGTTTGTTAGCAGTGTAAGACCTGTAATTTAGCGACTTTATAGGGATACATGGCAGGAATTTTCAGGGATGATCTTTGATCCCATTCCCCGGTCCAAAAATGTATTTTTCCATGAAGAACCTGACTAGATGACAAGTATGACAATGCAGAGTAACTCCTTTAAGACAATTCACTCCATTTAAAAACATGCTGTGTTTAGTGGTCTTTTTTTTTATTTGAAAATTTCTATTTTAGCACATTTACACAAATTGTTTAGTTCCAGGTACCCTTGGGTCCCTCTTTGGAAATGGTAGAAAAAAACTATCCATTTAGTGTAAAGAACTACATTTTTACAGTGGTGCTTTTTGTAATGACTCATTATTTGCATGTATTCACTTATAGTACCCACCTGATTGAAAACAGCATTGACCCAGATCTGTCATTACTAGAGCAAATAGCATAGATATACAGTTGGACGTTCATTGCTCATGAGAAAATAAGATGCTCTTTTTAAAGAAAATATTAATGTTCTTCAGTTACAAGATTCTGTTGGAACACTGCAAGGAACACAGTCAATATGTGTTGCAGAAGATTGAAGAAAAGGAAAACCTTCAAATTGTTAGTGGTGACCTGGAGCAGTCAACCTTGACAGGTCAGAAGTCAGGAAGGCAAAGTCGACATGGTCATGAGATGTTCTTCACAGGAACCATAATCCTAAATATTCACAAGAGAGGTGAGAAGTTAGTTAATATGACACTTAAACAGTGATTTGGCATACATATTTTACATACATATTTTACATACATACATACATACATACATACATATTTTACATACATACATACATACATACATACATACATACATACATACATACATACATACATACATACATACATAGAAAAGGAAGGTATTAATACATGCATATATACATACACACACATACATAGTCTAAAGCTCCTTTTGTTACAGATTACTGCTATCTCGCCTCTGCGTGAGTTCGAGACTAAGTTTTGGTGAATGTGGATATGTGAGAAAGCTTGCCAGTAGCTTCTTGTTGGTCGATGGTTCTTTCCGTGGCTTTCCCGGTTTCTTCCTCCAACTTTAATACTGGCTGCCATGTATAGCCTATCATGTGCTGAAAAATGGCATTAAGCCCCAGAACAACAACACACATACATACATACACATTTATTCATACACACACATACATAAGGTGCCCAGAGTGGTTGAAAGCGCTGTCCATTAAGGATCACTGACATCTCACCTGTCTTCGTGGGTTCGAGTCTAGGATTCATCGAATGTGGATATGTGAGAAAGCTTGCCAGTAGCTTCTTGTGGGTCGATGGTTGTTTCCTGCGATTTCCCGGTTTTCTCCTCCACCATTAATACTGGCGGCCACGAATAGCCTATCGTGTGCTGAAAAATGGCATTAAGCCCAACAACATACATACATACATACTTACATGCACACACAGACATACACACACATACATGCATACACACATGCAGATGTACATACATACATGCACACATACACACACATACACACACACATACACACACACATACACACATACATACACACATACATACATACATACATACATACATACATACATACATACATACATACATACATACATACATACATACATACATGATGCATTAGCTGTCAACATTTCAAGTTGATTAGCAGAGTTTAATCCCCAGCTTGTCAACTCATCCACATTGTTGGTGCACTGTAATACCCTTGATTAATTTGATATGCATGAAACCTTGGCAGAGTTTGTGAACATTCTGTATCATTGTTTAACAGAGTTTGTTGTACCCAATTTATAAACTCAGCCACTTTTGTTTCATAATTCCTTTGTAAGTTATTGGACTTCAATCAAATCTAGTATGTTGCTAGAGTGACCTGAAACTTGAGCTTGATTGTTTCCTTGCTTGTTAGATGCAACAACTTTTACTTCCATGCAATAACTCTTAATTATATGAATGTGACCAAATGTTATAGTCCACTTCATGTTGTTAGGGGCTTGGCTGAGGTTGATTTCAGCCTTCTCATACATGACAAACCTGTGACAAACATGTGAACCTAATTACATCTTTACCCTTGCGTGTATGTTGAATTTGCTTTTGGGGGACATTTAAGCAAAATTAAAGCAATAAAAAGTTGTGTTTTTTTTTTTATTATTGTCTCTGTAATTTTATTTGTATGAATTTGAAAATATTCTCAAAAAGAGACTGCTGTGGAAGTCCATTTACCCATCCTATACCTTTGTGTGCTTTCATAAGTTTCTATTTATAACAACCATGTCAAATTCTAAAAAGGAAGACTGGTCTCTTCAATTTGAAAATTTGTCTCACAAAGTCATGAAAGTAAAAATGCATTTAGTTGGTGAACTAATTGAGTCTTTTAAAGATAATGGTGCCAGATGTTAAGATTTTTGGTTAAGCAAAATGGGTTTATTAATGTGGCTCATGGATGCTACATGACTGAAAATGTTTGATCTTTGGAAACTTCAAATCATAATAGATCAGCAGCAGGACAAATCAGTGTTGCTTTGCAAATTTGAAAAGATGAATATGAGAGTGATTTAATGCAGCACTCTGATGACATCATCATACACATTGCAGACATGACTTTTGGACATGTAGACTAGTTAAAGTGAGTGTAAATAATATGCCATTATGTTTTGTGTTTGTACTGTGGAACTAATCCACATGCATTTTGCCCATTTGTGACAAGAACTTTAACCACCAGCAGATCCAGTTTAGTAGCAAAAATTAAATGTACATTTTCTGTCAATGTCCTTTGCTTATGGCATGTAATATATATCTTTAACTTTTTATACTGATATTACCCATTTTGTTTTTGCCAATTAAATTGGCCATAATTACACGTTTACATCTCTCTAGGTTGGTGTGTATGCCTATTGAGTCACTATTTAGCAAAGATAGAGTCCCTGGTCTCTCTGCATATGTCATGTTAATTTTTGGATAATAAAGCTATCTATTTTAATTAGGTATAAACTAACTTTGGTATTGAAGCTATGTAGACTAAAGTAATCCAATAAGAACTACTTTAGTCCATCATTGCTTGTTTCTCCATGTTTATAGTTTTAGCAGAAATACCAAAGAATCACTTGTCTCCATAATTGATTATTCATCCATGTTTACAGTTTCCACAGTAGTCTTTTTTAGATATAGCCTTATTTACTAAGTGTACATTATCAGCATGCTTCTTGTACAAAACTACACTCACTCCCCTACCTCTTAAAAAAGCAGATGAAATCATTTCATGGAATTTGCTTGTTTTTAATATTAAAAAATTCAAACTTAATGCAGATATTGTTTTGCAGATTCTGGTAGTCCTATGAAAGAGAACCAGGCACCAGAATTGGACCATGACCCTGGGGAGGATTATGAGATCAGCTGCCCAGATATCCTAGACCCTGTGTGCTACTTTGAGGGTAGAGGTACAGAGTTATTAACATGTCCTACAGAATACCTACTTTTAGCAACTCATTCCTTTTATTAAAAAAAGTCAGCATAATTTTCAGCAAATAGATGTACTTGTGTCTTATCTGAAATTTTATAGAAATTTTTTTTAAAATCCCTGTCATTTATGAAAAGAATAATTCTTGCTCTTAGTTACAAAATAAATCATACATTTCATGCTTACTGTTACTGTATTTAAAATCATGCAATCCTAAGGGACATTGCAGATTCCAGGGTTATTTTTAAATACATTTTTTTTTTTCTAAAGAGAAGCAGGAATTGGGTAATCCTGCACATCTAGATGTATGTGCTTGAGCAACGTCACACAACTAATCCTGTGACATTAAATGTTGAAACTTTAGAACTTGTGGATATGGTTAGTTACGGTAGGTTGACGTACACAACAGTATTGCAATTTCAGTGTGTTGGGTCATAATGTTGAAACTATTAAGATGTCCACCTTCAGGCAGTTCATACATTTACTGGGCATGAAAATACATAAATATATATATATATATATATATGTGTGTGTGTGTGTGTGTGTGCGTGGGTGGGTGTTGACATTGGCCTTGAGGGTTAGACCTTAGGTCATAACCTGGAACTATTAAGATGTCAACCCTATAATCAAATACACAGTCACTGAGTCACTGTAGTCTAAAAGATGAATTACAAATCTGCAACTAAATTTGTTCCATGTGTCTATTCTTGCCCCCGGGGACACAGATTTTAAGAGTGGGTGAGACAAATATTGTTGCCTGGAGATGCATGCTTTCATTCTAGTTACTGAAGACAGATATTTGAAAAAGTTTAAAATTTTGGTTCAGTATGATGAAAAAATTTAGTATTATATAAGTATTGTCTGCTATATGAACAAATTGTTGATATCACTGATGTCTCTATATGTTGCTCATGTAAATAGATTTTTTATGAAGACATGTGCAACAGTATTCAAGTACACCCAGGGAGGCAGCTAATGTACAGTTACAATCAGTCTATCGGGTCTTTCTTTAGAACTGTTGTGACATTGAAGAAAAGTTGTATATTTTGATTTTGTTCTTGAACAGGGGGTGTACCAGAGTTGGGAACTGATGATGCGTCCATTGATTTTCCAAGAGAGGTAAAAATGGTGTTTGAAGATGCATGGTCAGCAGTTGGAGAAAAAACTCATCCTGAAAGAAGTAAGCATGTTTTTGGCCATGTCTTGGTCTTTTTATTTTGTTTCTCTTTCTTTATCAGCATGACTTTGTTTCTATCTAATTGTCTGTCTGCATTTTCATGTATCCATTTATAATCTCTCCCCCCCTCTCTATCTCTCTCTCACACACATACACACACATAAATTTTCAGCATTTGGTATCTGTGAACTTCATTCTTTGTTCCAGAAATCCTGGTTGGGAAAAGGAAGAGAAGCAAACAACCACCTGGTAATGTATAAACCTTTCCGTTTTGGTTTCAAAGGCTGCAGCCATATTTGTACTGTGTGATATTCTGTGATTTGGGTACTGATATTACTCAGCACTTGCAGAGATACTACCAGGATGCATGCTTGCATGAATTGTAAACAAAGGTGTGTGAGAACTCAAACAAGTTAGATTAAAGTCATGTATCTGAAAATAGATAATCCAAACCTTACAATGTGGACTGTCAGAATAAAAGGAAAAACTACAGATATATGATTCTTGCAGGAAAATCTGGATAATTAGCTTGTCCGTGTTTGATTTGGATCTGGGTTTCATATTAGCTTTAGTGGAATTAGAGAACCAGACTAACTTTAGTGTCTCAGATCCTTTAAACTGCACACATTTTTCCATCTGAAATGTCTGCCTAATAAAACTACTGATTATAGAATTTTTAAGAAATGGTATCCAGGTACCAATACATTTTAAAGACAAGGGAAAAAAAGCCTCTTACAAAAGTTTTATTAATCAGTACAAAAGAATAAAAAGAAATATTCTGATTATTCTAAATAAAAGCATGAAGGACAAAATTATGTTTATTGGATATCACATATCAATTTGAGCATGTTTTGTGGTGGGAGATGCACTTGCTGTCTTAATGCGAATGAAGAAAACAATTCGAAGAATTGCATCATGTTCGAAGATGGCAAGAAGACATTGAGTTGCATAGGGTTTGGAACTGAAGTTTGTGCAACAGTACTAGAGGTACAAAAGAGGTTTATGTGCACTTTTACAAACTTTTCAGATTAACATAATTCTTGTCTTGGATTTTAAATACTTTTTTCAACTTGACAATAGCAGTACATGGTATTTTGTTATACCTTACAGAAAACTAGTCAAACTTAATGGAAAAAACGAACTGTCTGAATGAGATGATTTTGTTCTGGTGGCAGGTCTGTGAAAATGTTTTCTGCGCAGTATATAATTTTTATTCAGTCATTCACACATCTTGTTTCATCAGCTTGACATTATGGTTGTTAAACTTAATTTAATTGGCGCATTGTCCCTGGAACAAGTATTTTTTTTTTTTCATAGTCCTAACCTTGCATCAGTAAGTTTTATAATTGCATGTTTACAATATTGGCTACCTAGAAAATACAAAATAGCTGACACACAGTGTGGTTCATCTTAGGATTTTGATTTTGTTCAAAAAATATTGATGATGATAGTGATGATAGCATGTGTTTTGGGAGGGCTTGGGGTTGGTTGGGTTGTTTTGTTTTTTAATTAAGGATATCAGATTATTGGAAAGTGACGCTGGATATTTCACTGAGTTCTTCTGAACCCAAAATGGTGTTAAATGCGTGTCTGATGTACATGATGTATGGATAGAAACAAGGCATGCCGGATGAACCACACTTTCAGCTGTATTTTAAAATTAAATGGAAAAAAGCAGAATTAAAATACAAACAATTTATAAGTAAAGTGTAATTTTTCATTTTTTTTTGGTAAATAATTTAGCAGTGATCTTGTGCTACAATACCATATAGCCCTATAAAGGTTAAGATGAATTTAATAAATAAGAATCTAAAAAGGAAATTATGACAAATAAAAAATGTTTATTTGATCAAAATACATCTGTTTGAATAAGCAGACTTTCGTATTGATAGACTAAAGTCCAAATAGAGCATTATTTAATAAATCTGGCATAATAGTCAAACCAACAATGTTAAGGAAAATATAACATGCAGAGCTTATGGGAATGGAAAATCTTTTTTTGGGGCAGAATTATTAAAACGAAAAAAATCTGTGAACTGTGGAAAATTGTACATGACAGCCATAAAGAACAGTTTCCAAATGTGTTCCAGCTGGATAAGGTAGCTACGTACCACCTGTAAACAGCAGATTGGAAATGGGCTTCTCAGTACAGAAGAAAACTCGCACTCACACTCTGGTACAAATTCAAGTAAGGAATAGATAAGGCTCAAGAACAATCAACCGAATAAAGCTTATACAACTAGAGGCAACATCTGTTAAATCTTCTTATTTCAATAGGGCTCTAACTGGGTGGAGCAGGAAGAAAGCGAGATGGATATTGTAGTGTTAGGTCAGTATTGACCATTTCTTCCTCCACCTCCTTTTTGTTATATTCCCAGCATTAATTTGGTGACAATGGCTGAGCTAACCCCCTTTAGATAAAATCCTGGCAGCATCTCTGCACTTGGTACAGTATAAACCTTATTTATTTACTGCAAGTATCAATTATTTGCACATGTAGTTAAAGTTAACTGATCACTGTACAGGAGTAGTTGGTGAAATTTAGTAGAGTGATCCCCCTAATGAACGGCTCTCCTGACCAGTGGGTGTCATCAGCTTCTTATGGCAGCAATGAGTTTGTGCTCAGAAGTACCTCTCAAGTAAGGTCACCTCCTCTAACACAGCCAATAGCCTGCATATTCATGCAAAGATATGAAAGTTACCCCTCACAATTGGCCACATATTGTTTTAATTTGTGTCCAGAATCAGTATTTAATTCATACAGTATGGTAAGTAATCTTTACTGATGTCTGTGTCCCGATGTTAAGATTTTCTTTACTGAAAGAAGGGATGGCTAAAGTACAGGTACCACTAAGGTTAATATTTTATTAATGCTGAGGTTTTCAGGACATGGGGCTTCACACAGCATTTGACCTTTTTTCTTTGATGAATTATAACCGGACATAATTAGCAAAATCACAAGATGGTCAGCATTGGCTAAATATAGATTTTGTGTATTAGCACACAGAAATTAACCTCGAACAAACCAGACAAACTTTACAGACAGACTTTACCATAGTTTTATCTGCATAATTAAGTTGCAAAACTGAACATTTAACATAATAAGAAAACAAAATACTTTAGAAAATAAAGTAATAGTTATTTGACTTAACAAAAATGGAGAGTTCAAGAGTTCTTGCTGAAAAATTTATGTTGGGAAGACTTGAATATACAACATAACAGATAAGGAGAATATTCTTTGGCAGTGGGAAATTGGAGTAAATGAATGGATGATTTTTTTAAATGCCAAGCAGTTTATGTACAAAGATTTAAATGACATTTTGAAATGGTTTTGCCTTATGCATGGCATTTCATGCACAATAAGAGCTATTAACTTGAAATAAGTCGGTTCTTGTGACAAGAAGAATCTTTTAATAATAATTGCTACTTTTAAATGAAGATATTGAATGCTTTGAAGTTATTTGTAGCTTTCTTGCTGCATACATAATGGTCACAAATATAGGCATCCTTTGGAAAGACTATATATACTTATATGGCCACTTTCCTGGTGCAGGAGGGATGTCCGTATAAGAAGGGGACTGCTATGTACAGCTTCACCGTGAAACACTAGTTGGTGAATTAAGTACACAGCTTCACTGTGAAATAGTGTTTGGTGGAATGAGTACTCTAAAATTAGCTAAACAATAATGAGATAGTATTTGGTGAAATGAGTACTCCAAAATTAGCTACACAATAATGAGATGGTATTTGGTAAAATGAGTATAGACATTAGCTACACAATAATGAGATAGTATTTTGGTGCAATTAGTATTACAACTTCACTAAAACAGTATTTAGTGAATTAATTACTCAAAAATTGCTAATTAACTTTAAAACAGTACTTGGTGAATTGAATACTCAAAAATTACTACTTAACATTAAAACTATTTGATGAATTGAGCACTCAAATATTACTGCTTAACTTTAAAACAGTATTTGATGAATTGAGTACTCAAAAATTTTTGCTTTACTTTAAAACAGTACTTGGTTGTTGTTGTTGTGCTTAACGCCATCTTTCAGCACATGATAGGCTATTCATGGCGGCCAGTATTAATGGTGGAGGAAGAAACCGGGAAATCACCGGAAAGAACCACCGACCCACGAGAAGCTACTGGCAAGCTTTCTCACATATCCACATTCGCCGAATCCTAGACTCGAACCCACGCAGACAGAGGTGAGATGGCAGTGATCCGTAACGGACAGCGCTTTAGACCACTCGGCCACTCGGGGCCCCTAAAAACAGTACTTGGTGAATTGAGTACCTAAAGTGTTAACTGTACATGTGAGTCTTTTCTTCAATGATTTCATCTGATTAGTTCATTTTTAATCAAGAGTCTGTTATTCGGACAATAATTTTTCTTGAATTATATATAGTTTTTATAAATTCTGAATTGCATAACTTATTTCATCCAGTTGTCTTAACAAAACAATTTATTAGCAATTTTTCCCTCATATATCATGACAGCTTGAATAGGTCATGATTTAATTAATTTTAGGACATGAAATTTGATCTAAATTATAAAGAATCACATTGATTTAATAGCAAAATATTTATTACAGTGCATTTTTTTCTTTAACAACTACAGGTGAGGAAAAAAAGTTTTTGACCCAAATGTCTTTTTAGACATTTCCTCATTTTTTTATTGAATTCATACATTGAATTGGTAATTGTAATGGTCATGATTTACTTAAAATAAACTTAATAAACAAAAAATGGTGCTTCATCACAGAGATTTATTCTATGACCAGATTGTAAAACATTAAGTCAATATTTCAAGTGATTTCAAAAATAAGTATTGTATTTTTTATTTAAATTCAAGAAGACGAGGAAAATTTCTAAATAATCTTGGTCCCTTATCGGGATACATGAAGGAAGTACTAAACAAATCAAATTATAGAGTGATTTTCTGATGACTGGCATTTCTGTGACTTTGGGCTGATTTGTCATATTTTCAGGACATCTTCATACAATTTGAAAGCTTCTTTTAAATAAATTTCTAGGTTTCATTCAAATTATTGGGCAGTTGGATTAATTTTCCTTGCTACAATTACTTTTCAGAAGTACAGTCAATGAAAGTGGTGAATGTTAAAGTCACAAGTGGAATTTCTCTGTTTACTTATATTCTGAGTGTGTGTGATTTAGATTTCTACCATAGCTTTAACAATTTTTCAGTCATATGGCTACGATGTCTGGAGTGTGACAGTTTAGAGATGTGTAGCACTGAGGCATCATGTTGTTGGTGCCATTTTCTAGTCTTTGTTACGACTCGGCCGGGTTAAACCCTGCAGCGTCCTGCATCCAAGGCGGATGCTCTAAACACTAGGCCACAGGAGCGGTCTACTTATATTCAGATATAACTCTTGTGACTGAGAGTAGAAATTCTGAGATTTCTGCAGAAATTAGTTTATTCGTGGTTAGAAAGAAAAAGAGAATTTTGTGCAGTGTTCCTCTTTCCTATTCAACTTTTTTTGGGTCAGGCAGATATAGAATCAGTACCTTAATGGTACATGAATGAAGTGACGCCAGGGGAAGATAACTGTGGTGGAACTTTACTCTGAGAAGGTCTATAGCAAAACATTCAGAATTGTCGCTTCACTTGTTCATAAACTGGCCTTCACTTTATTAAATATATATTTAGGAAAGCCTTTCAAGTTATAATAGCATACATGCCAATCATTACACTTTTTTTCACTAACTTACGCCTTACGCATAAATGTATTTGGATTACGATTTTTCAGTATATCCACCTCCCCAAAAGAATTTGTTTTCTCATTTTTATTAACATCCCACTAATCGTGCAGAACATATTCTAGAAAAGACAGCTTCTGTGTAACTATGACATAAAAGTACACTTGTATGTAGACTGGCAGTGACTTTCCCAAGTGTTATGTTCTATCTATAGCAGCTGCCCTATTTCCAAGAAACATGCTGGTTTGTACTTTTAAACTTTGATCTCTCTATTTACAGCAGCTGTCAGGCTTAGGACAGAAAAGACTGGTTTTCTAATTTTTAATCTTTGCTCACATAAGCTTTATTAAAAATAACATTTGGTACAGAACCACTCTTTTGAAATTTGGTGGTAAAAATCATCCTATTTATTCTAGTCAATGCGTATGTTACAGCAAAAATGTTTCTCAAATAATTTCGTAGATGGATTAGAAGAAAGAAACTAAAAATAAAATGACTCGGAGATGAATACATGAATAACACAATACAATGCCATTCTAGGGTAGCTTTATGCCAATTTCAGGCTGTGTGGAAAGGATTTTAATATTGGTCATAGTGTAAAACAAAGACACCTTGAATTAGCTTGTTTTGCTAACTCCAATACTAAGGTAACTTCTTTTTTTATACTGTAGAACAAAATTGTGGAAATAAATTTTATAAATGCAGGGATGTTATTTACCGAGTTCCTATTAGAACACCGACAATTAGTGGTAGAGTACAACTTTGGTCCTTTGTTCAAACGAATGCTTCCTGATGCCAAAATTGTGGAAAATATGCATGTGTTTTTTTACATATGCACATTGAATTTTATTATATGTGGATTACCCTTTTTCTGCTCAGATTACTCCTTTTGTCCACTTGGATTATGGTTTTTCCTCGTCAGGGATTGGCATATATATAAAAGCACAAGTAAAGTTCTGTAGCTGTGCCATATTCATGTTTTTTGACTTAGGACAATTATTATAGTTGCTGCTTACCAGCAGGTCCAACAAACTTAATGTTACTGTACATCGAGTCATCCCTGCATGAGATTGATAGAAAAAATTATTTATTTTCTGTTAAATATGCAAGTATTATAATTATTATGTATTTAATCTGTTGACAGATGAGACACAACTGTAGAGTAGATGAAATTTGACCTGGTTCTCACCATTGGCATTTCTAGTCACATGACTACACAAATCTCACATCAGAAGTCCAATAAATAGTCACATGATATCAACAATAAACCTCTTTCCAGTATTGTACAAAAAGGAAAATATTAAATTCGGGTCACATACTATACTGTTTGTAAAAGAATGAAAACCTTGTCGTTGTAGTAACTTGGAGTATGATTCATCAAGAGCATGTGTCAGTGATGGTTTTGTTGTACCATGACTATTGCATTGACATGTTCTCTTCAAAAAGTCAATTTACATTGTTCTGCTGTATTATCTTTACCCACTTTTTTAGAATTTTAATTTCACAAAATATGTAGGATTGTAATTTTTTTTAAGTATTTGACTTTGTTAGTGTTGACTTATGACTAGTAACAAACATAACTGAATAAAATTGTGTGTGAAAATTGGGTAGTTTTTGCAGATCATTTCTTTAAAAAAATTCTTCAGAGATAAACATTAAAATTGATATAAGCAGGTCCACATTATTTTGGACTGAAAATTGTGCCCAACATAATGTTGTTATCAATTTAACAGGGGTCAATAGAAGTGGGCAAAAATTAGCATAACAAAAGAAGAATTTTTTCAGGACCAGGCAAAATGCTCAAGGGTTCTCAAGATAACCAAGGTTAAGATAAATGGGTTTGACTGTGTTAAGTGCTCATATTTCATTTTATACTTATCTTTGTCTTGCAGTCTGGTACCTATTTACTTCCCTTTTTTATTTCTGGGATTGTATTTCATTTTTGGAGTGAAATGTTGCAGAATGAGGTTAAGTGTAAGTACATAGAAGTCTCATGGGACACTGACTCAGCCTGCATGTACTCAATATGCACAGATTAACAATATCCATATTTTGTCTGATGCAGCAAGTTTTGTGACTTTGTTGAGCATAGGTTGCCTATAGAGGAGAAAGAAAAACTCCTTCCTCATCTCCATGATCCCTGGAGGGTATAGGAATCCTTTCTCCTTGATCTCAGAAGGCTTTTCTCCTTGATCTCAATAGCCTTTTCTCCTTGATCTCAGGGGGTATTCTCCTTGATCTCAGAAGGCTTTTCTACTTGATCTAAGGGGGTATTCTTGATCTCAGAAGGCTTTTCTACTTGATCTCAATAGCCTTTTCTCCTTGATCTCAGTGGGTATTCTCCTTGATCTCAGAAGGCTTTTCTCCTTGATCTAAGGGGGTATTCTTGATCTCAGAAGGCTTTTCTCCTTGATCTCAATAGCCTTTTCTCCTTGATCTCAGTGGGTATTCTTCTTGATCTTTGGAGGCTATTCTTCATCTTAGGAGGGTATTGGATCTTTATAATGCTCAGAGCAAGGCATTGTCCTTGTGATACAGGAATGTTCCAAGTACTGTGGGACTCAGAATTATGACGCCACAAGAGTGTGGGATCTTTTTCAGAGACATATGAGAATCGTAATAATGTTCAAAGCCAGGTGGATATGGGATTTTATTTTTTTCAGAGAACAAATAAAAAAGGATCCCAGTGATTCATGATGGTCATACTGACACAGTTAGTGCTAGGGTCCTTTCCATGGGCAGAGTGAGTTTGCCCCATGCACTTCTGACAAAGGCAGCAGACATATTATGCCTCCCGGAAAAGAGTAGTGATGATGCCCTTCAAGTTCTCAGGAGTGCTGACCCATCAGATAAAGAACACAAGACTGGGCACCAGGCAGTGGTTTTTAAGTACCAGGCACTAACCAGTGGAGTTTCATCAACAGTATGGGGACTGATTGATCAATTATCCCCATCTCCATTTCAGTTTTATTTATCAATCCAGTTGGTGATGGGGGAGTATGCATATAATCACTGACATTTCTTGCACATTCATCCGTTTCATTGCTACAAATCAAACTTTTACAACTCTCATGGTTGTGAATTTGATTTACATTGATTAACAGAAAATATTTGGAAAGCATAAAAAGGGGTATTTGAAAAATCGCAGAACTGCATTCATGTTTTCTTCTGAGTCATGAAAAACAACTTGTTTGATTTTGGAGTATGAATAACTTATCGAGCATATGGCTTTGGCATGTTCTTGTGCCACATCAAACTTGTTATTCAATTGGTTCTGAATAAAATGTGCATTTTGGTATATTTATGCTGTATTTATTTTTTTTCCTTCAGAATCTGTTGTAAAACGGCTAGAGTCAACACCAACAACTTCAAACGGGACTAACAATGCAGATGAAGACCGTAAGTCTCATTATTCACTAAAATGTCCTAAACCTGTCACTGTTGGTACCAAAATGTTCACACTTGTATAGAAATGGCCAGTGTACAGAGATTTGTTCAGTATTGAAATGGCTTTATTGATACCAATATATGAACCATTCAGCAGAGGAAGTCAGGGCATAGAGGGGACCCGTTCAGGGCGTAACCATTCCATGGTGGAAGTCTGGTAGAGGGATGTTGGTTTAAGATGTAACCATTCAGTGGTGGAAGTCTGGTAGAGGGATGTTGGTTTAAGATATAACCATTCCGTGGTGGAAGTCTGGTAGAGGGATGTTGGTTTAAGATGTAATCATTCCGTAGTGGAAGTCTGGTAGAGGGATATTGGTTTAAGATGTAACCATTCCGTGGTGGAAGTCTGTTAGAGGGATGTTGGTTTAAGATATAACCATTCCGTGGTGGAAGTCTGGTAGAGGGATGTTGGTTTAAGATGTAACCATTCCGTGGTGGAAGTCTGATAGAGGGATGTTGGTTTAAGATATAACCATTCTGTGGTGGAAGTCTGTTAGAGGGATGTTGGTTTAAGTTATAACCATTCCGTTTTGGAAGTCTGTTAGAGGGATGTTGGTTTAAGATATAACCATTCCATGGTGGAAGTCTGGTAGAGGGATGTTGGTTTAAGATGAAACCATTCCGTGGGAAGGAAGTCTAAGATTAGATAGGTGCTTTTTCATTGCATCCTGTGAGACGTTATATTGCGAACTGCAAACAAAAGTTTAATATATGGTTGAAAACCCTGTTTCAAGTAGACTAATATATTTTGTATGTCGTCTTTGTTAGTCATTGACTGTATTGTCAGCATTAATTACTGTTGAATCACTGGAAGTCCAGTTAGAGTTACTAAATTTTGTTACAATCTATATGATTTATATTTCTTTAAAACTGAAGTGTTACAGCATCTGTTTCCAGTCACATCATGTTAGGAATTTAGTTTCAGTTCATTAGTATCTGAATGAAGTCATCGATTTAAGTCAAATTTGTTAAAATCTGTACATTAACAGCACCATTGTGTTATCTTCACAAAGTTAAGTATAATAGTTATAGGTGCTGTTTGTCTCCGAACTTTACTGATCAGTTGCTTCATATGGTTGGCTGGATATGTGGTGTCTGTACGCATTCTACTTTTAAAATGTTTATGATGCTGAAAACAAACGTTTTTCAGATTACCACAAAAACTGGTTAGGCTTGTGAAGAAATTTCTTGCTTAGATCCTTCACAAATTTTAATCTAATTTGAATTGTGGGACATTAAGATGATGTTCATCTCTTTTAGATTTTTCAATGCAGGATTTGATGGTAATGGTTAATGTCAGTTATGAAATTCTTTTTCTTTAATAGGTTAAACTTGGCATTCTTTTTATTACTGTTTATATAATTTGAAGTTATTATTTTTAATGTTTTGCATTTGTTTTTAATTTTTTTTAAATGTTGTACTTTGTACTATAGTAATGGATATGTACAACACATATATATAAATTCAGAACAACAGTAGTGGACATGTACAGCACATAATTAAAATGAGTCTAGGACATCCCCCCATTAGATAGGCAGGTATAAAGCAGTACTCACACCAGTTTAATTCTGTCTGTGCTTCCCAGGTTTTAACCATCAATAAAGGTTAACTCGGTCCCAGTAGTTTAGGTTCAGAAACATTTCCAAGTCCTGCAGTGCAAGTTCGTTATTTGTCCATTGTAAACTTTATTTAGTAAAGTTTCAGAACTCAAATGTCTAATATTTATGAGGTTTAGCCTTTGTCTAGAAACTGAAAAACTATTTTTTACATGATTTCGGTATGACTTTCATATGAATGTTGGTACTGGGAATGAAGGGGATGTTATATCCCTTTTATCACACATTAAAATCTCCTGCATGCTCAACAATTTTTAATAACAAGTTCAAGAACAGAAATTGGAGGTGGGGTTTGGGTCTATTTTTTCATCTTTTTTAACACATAGCTTCCAAATGTGGTTTGGTCAAGACTGAATGCAATCTTTTGACTATTAACTGGGTTGCCCTTTAACCACTAGACTTTTATTTGTTAATTTGATAGACAAAGACATGAAATTAATCATTGGATTGTACTTTGGGTATTAATTCAGAAATGATTAAGTAATTCAGAAAGTATTAAAGATGTTAATGGGTTATAATATGATTACTAAAATTAATGATATTATTATTAATAATAAGACAGTTAACTTTAATTTGATCTCTTCACCGGAGCTGGTTTGACTTAAGACATTCAACATTAATTGGATTGTGTTATGTTTGATCAGAAGTAATTCTTCCAGTGTTGAATTTAAGTGATTTAAACCAAGTTCAATGGGACATGAATATAGACTTGCCATTCCAAAAAACTTCCAAATTCAACCCAGATAACATGAATCTTTTCAAGTCAGCAATCTACCCACAGGCAGGAAACAATTTAAAATTTTTAGTGGACTAAGTGGAGTTGCACTAACATTTCCATATTCCAATGCAGTCACTGAAAGGACATTTCATGCCAGCCATAATCGCAGATAGTGGAAGTGGAGTGTTTTTAAGTCCTAAGGGGGTTCGGTTCAAATACCTCTCTACCCTCCCGGCTAAAAAATGCAAAGCTGTCCAATTAAGAATAAGCTATAAATTTTATAAGCCTGTATAAAGTGAATGGAATATCAGAGTTGAATGATGAAAATAACTTCTCCGATTTAATACACTTGCAGACAGGAAAATGGTTCATTGACGTAGGATTTTAAATAACACCACCACCACACATACACATACGCAGCCACTTGTACATGTATAATCACTACAGCATTGACATGAAACTGAAAAAAATACACAAAGTTTATGACTTTAACATGTATTGGACAGTGAAATTTTGTCTTAATTAGATGTACGCTTTGCTGCTGTCAATAATTCAGTTGGGTATTTGAAAGTATTTCAGGTTTCATTAGTGTTCAACTTTGCACTCCTTATGGACTGGATAATACGGTTGTTAACATTTCCCTGCTGGAAACTGGGTTGTTGTTGCTTACCATAACATTGTCATCATCCAAACTATATCTGAGTCAGTTTGACTGTGTGATGTGATTATTATTTTTGACGTAGCTTTAATAATTTTTCAGTCATATCACTACAATGTCTGCAGTGTGGCAGTTTATAGTGATGTCTATCACTGGGGCATCATGTCGCTGACATGTAGCATGATGTCCCACCCAGTCACATTATCCTGACACCAGCCTACCAGTCCTAACATTATCCTCTTAATGCTGAGCGCCAAGCGAGGCAGCTGTTAGTACCATTTTTGTATGTCTTTGGTATGACTCGACCAGGGATCAAACCCACAACCTCCCACATCCGAGGTGGACACTCTAACCACTAGGCCACCAGAGTAATTAGTTTGACTATGAGATATTTTTGTCTCATTAGAAAAGAATATATACATCACATTAGGGAATGGACAATTTCATGGAGATGGGGATGACACATTTTTCAAGATTTATGGAGGTATTAAAGCTGTACAAGTGCCTTTGTATCTTTGTCATAACAAATCAACCGTGCAAATACAAGCATGTGCTTATTATTGAGTTTTAGGGAATCCATTTCATAGCTAAAATCATCCTGAAAAACATGGTTTTATTAATAGCTTGTATCTTGACAAAGTCAAAATAACAAATAATAATAGAAGACAATTAATTTGAATCACAGAAGCTCACACAGTTGCTTAAAACTAACTTATTATTCATCTGGTACATGAGTATAGGTAAATTGTAAGCATCAATACAAACCCTTGTGCATGAATGTTGATTTCAGTGTTGAAGATGTTTTGGCTTTCCCAGTTGATACATACGGGTGTTGGTGCTATGTCAATAGATTTATTACACTCCAGAATTTATTCAACATTTTTCAAGAACTCGATTACAAGGTCAGATATCAACATGGCATGGTAATAATCGAATAATAATGACTTGACATGTGTCCTAGGAGATTATAACAATGTCAAATATCAATAAGGTATGGTAATAATCCCATGATAATGACCTGACATGTGTCCTAGAACATTGTCACAAGGTTAGATATCAACAAGGTATGGTAATAATCCCATGATAATGACCTGACATGTGTCCTAGAACATTGTAACAAGGTTAGATATCAACAAGGTATGGTAATAATCCCATGATAATGACCTGACATGTGTCCTAGAACATTGTCACAAGGTTAGATATCAACAAGGTATGGTAATAATCCCATGATAATGACCTGACATGTGTCCTAGAACATTGTAACAAGGTTAGATATCAACAAGGTATGGTAATAATCCCATGATAATGACCTGACATGTGTCCTAGGACATTGTAACAAGGTTAGATATCAACAAGGTATGGTAATAATCCCATGATAATGACCTGACATGTGTCCTAGAACATTGTCACAAGGTTAGATATCAACAAGGTATGGTAATAATCCCATGATAATGACCTGACATGTGTCCTAGGACATTGTAACTAGGTTAGATATCAACAAGGTATGGTAATAATCCCATGATAATGACCTGACATGTGTCCTAGAACATTGTAACAAGGTTAGATATCAACAAGGTATGGTAATAATCCCATGATAATGACCTGACATGTGTCCTAGAACATTGTCACAAGGTTAGATATCAACAAGGTATGGTAATAATCCCATGATAATGACCTGACATGTGTCCTAGGACATTGTAACTAGGTTAGATATCAACACGGTATGGTAATAAATCCCATGATAATGACCTGACATGTGTCCTAGGACATTGTAACTAGGTTAGATATCAACAAGGTATGGTAATAATCCCATGATAATGACCTGACATGTGTCCTAGGACATTGTAACTAGGTTAGATATCAACAAGGTATGGTAATAATCCCATGATAATGACCTGACATGTGTCCTAGAACATTGTAACAAGGTCAGATATCAACAAGGTATGGTAATAATCCCATGATAATGACCTGACATGTGTCCTAGAACATTGTAACAAGGTCAGATATCAACAAGGTATGGTAATAATCCCATGATAATGACCTGACATGTGTCCTAGGACATTGTAACAAGGTTAGGTATCAACAAGGTATGGTAATAATCCCATGATAATGACTTGACATGTGTCCTAGAACATTGTAACAAGGTCAGATATCAACAAGGTATGGTAATAATCCCATGATAATGACCTGACATGTGTCCTAGGACATTGTCACAAGGTTAGATATCAACAAGGTATGGTAATAATCCCATGATAATGACCTGACATGTGTCCTAGAACATTGTCACAAGGTTAGATATCAACAAGGTATGGTAATAATCCCATGATAATGACCTGACATGTGTCCTAGGACATTGTAACAATGTCAGATATCAACATGACATGGTAATAATCCCATGATAATGACCTGACATGTGTCCTAGAACATTGTAACAAGGTCAGATATCAGCAAGATATGGTAATAATCCCATGATAATGACCTGACATACATTCTAGGACATTGTAACAAGGTGTAATATCAACTTAAGGTCATAGTAATAATTCTGAGATAATGACCTAACATTGGCTTTGTAAGTACAGTATGAAAATCTTTTTTTCAAACAAAAATCAGGAATGTCAGTAGTGGTATATATAGTGTCAGGTCCATTTTTGACAACTAGTCTTTCAGAGATTCAGTGGAGGCTGTAGAAATTGTTTGAGGTTTTGTATAGAACTACCTGTTGGGAGTTTGGTATATTTGTGTACATAGTTTTTATCAATGCTGATGTCTGTCTGTCTGTTTGTCCATTTGTATGGGGTGTCTGTGTGTGATTCAAGTTTGTTTCACTTGCTTGTAATCTATCCATCTGCTGGATTGTTTGTCGTACCATTTTATTTCAGCCTGTCGAAAATATTATGCTTGTTCATCATTGCATTAGTTTTTATTTCTGTCAGGTCAAAATTGTCCTGCAGACTTGATTACATTTGTGATATTTTATGGTAAGTCATTACTGTATTTGTCATACAAGTTGCATTATTCCATCATTCAGTCCCATCATGCATGTATCAAGGCTTATAGATTAGATGCCTAGACATGACAAATGAATGAATTATATTGAGTCCAGACATGTCATTATTTACATATGCAGTCATTAATTTTCAATTCAGACAAACCCAGAATACTGCTTCTGCATGTCTAGATACATTCAAGCAAATTGCATAAAACCATGTTTGGATACATTCAGGCAAATTGCATAAAACCATATTTGGATATATTTAAGCAAATTGCATAAAATCATATTTGGATACATTCAGGCAAATTGCATAAAACCATGTTTGGATACATTCAGGTAAATGCCACAAAACCATAATTGGATGCATTCAGGCAAATTGCATAAAGCCATGTTTGGATACATTCAGGCAAGTTGCATAAAGCCATGTTTGGATACATTCAGTCAAATTGCATAAAACCATATATGGATACATTCAGGTAAATGCCAGAACCATATTTGGATACATTCAGGCAAATTTCATAAAACCATATATGGATACATTCAGGTAAATGCCAGAACCATATTTGGATGCATTCAGTAAAATTGCATAAAACCATATTTTGATATATTCAGACAAATGGTACAAAACCATGTTTGGATACATTCAGGCAAATGGCATAAAACCATATTTGGATCCATTCAAGCAAATAATACAAAACCATGTTTGGATACATTCAGGCAAATGGCATAAAACCATTTTTGGATACATTCAGGCAAATGGCATAAAACCATATTTGGATACATTCAGGCCAATGGTACAAAACCATATTTGGATCAATTCAGGCAAATGGCACAAAAATGTTTGGATCCATTTAGGCCAATGGTACAAAACCATATTTGGATCCATTCAGGCAAATGGCAAATAACAATGTTATTCATAGGTTGTACCTTTCCCACTTTTTTCTCTTTCTTGATTTGATCTAGATTGTTATTTTACTATTGCCAGTTCTTTTCCTTTTTTTATTTTGTTACATCATTTTATAGTCGTTTTGTTCATCAGTTGTAGTGTATTCTCATTTCATTGATCTTAATGATTGTTATCATTCTGTCATCTATGATGTCATGGACAGTTTGGTTGTTATGGTTATTATTATGTATGCTTAGTACTAGGGGCCATAATGGATTTGTGCTGATGATCATCTGTAGTGGTTGTGAAGCTCTAGGTGTTGTAGAATGAGATAGTGTATATTAGCACAGAGTACGTTTATTGCTGGCCTTGATGGAAGGGGTTCCCACAGCTAAAGAAGTTATTTAGTTTTGAAAGTTCGAACCATGGCCAGAGTCATACCAGACACTTATAAAAATGGTACTACGAAGCTGCCTTTCTTGGCACTTAGCACAAAGAGATTAGCATTAGGACTGGTTGGCCTGGTGTCAGAATAATGTGATTAGGTGGGACATGATTAGGCATAATGCCCCAGTGCTAGAGATCACTTTAAACTGTGACAGTATACTAGACAAATCAGTCACAGTAAAATTTTACATAAAACTTCAAATATAGATCTCCATTCTTTATTTTAAAAGTCCAAGTAAAGTCTGATAAAATTCTGAAAATATTGCCATGTAATCATGATGTCACAGTATATTGGTCTTTAAGAGGTGTAATGGTATGTCAATTTTAAATTGGTGTCACAGTATATTGTTATTAAAGTGATATCACAGGATATTTGTTAATACTTGTGTCCTCTTTCAATTCAGAGTCAATTGCTCTAAAAGATGCCAAAGAGGAAGCCAAGAAAGGAAGTAGTGGAGATGATGAAAAAGACAATAACAAAACCAAGAAGCCGCCAAGGTTACAGTCCAGGTCAAGCACAACCTAGTCAATGGTGTATGCAAGAAGGAGTCAGTAAATTTGTTTCTGTGGAGTTTCTTCATGTCTTTGATACACTCAATTCCCTTGGAAATGGGACAGAGATGCTAAAGTGCTTAAATGCATCATCAATTGCAGGAGAAAAAAACATACCTTAAAAAAATGATCGTAGGATATGCTGCTCATTTATTGGAATATATTTGCACAGATGTGACATTTATATCCGTGGACAATAATACCAAAAATAACTGAGTGGAAATGTCATAATTTCAGAAACATCCTCCTGTCCTAAAGCACTGTATAAAAAATTGGAATGTGGCACAGAACAGTCATCATTGTTTTATAGATAATGCAATCTCAGATATATTTATACTATGATTTGTACATGTAGTTTTGAGTAACTGGGTTTGGTCATTTGGTACATTGGAGTACAAAAATGACACTCGTAACATGACAAATTTGTGAAAAGTCCTTGCCGTTCCTTTTCTTGTGACCATGGTAGGTAGGTAGGTCTCTAAACAAATGTTTAGTCGGACATGAAAAAAATTGATACCTACATTTATAATCTGGTCCTAAATAAAAGATGGTCTTGCAAAAACAATTGTCTATTGCTCAGAATTTGCTGCAAGCTTGTATCAGACACCAGCCTGCAGACATTTAGTGAACATCCAATTCTATGATTGACTGAGATGTATATATAAATAATCCCACTTTTGCCACCAGATGTAAGAGAGAATGTACTTAATCAAATGGTGCAGATTGGTCTAAAATGCTCACCATTACAGATCATTGCCATCTCACCTCTGCGTGAGTTTGAGTCTTGGGTTTGGACAATGTGGATATGTGAGTAAGCTTGCCAGTAACTTCTCATGGCTTAGAGGTTCTTTTCGAGGTTTTCTTGGGTTCTTCCTCCACCATTTATACTGGCTGCCATGTATAAACGATCTTGTGCTGAAAAGTGGCATTAAACCCTACAACAATAATAACAAAAACGTATTTGACTAGGCTTGAACCTGCAATCTACCTAACACTAGCTCTGTGGTTTGTGACCAGAACAAGCAAGCAAGTGGCACTTCATGTCAACAGGGTTCAACTCTAGAAAGAAATGAATGAATACAGTTTATTGATTAGGAGCTACTTTTAGTCCTGTGTTGTTTCCAATTATTACAACTATTAGGAGATACTTTTAGTCCTGTGTTGTTTCCAATTATTACAACTATTAGGAGTTACTTTTAGTCCTGTGTTGTTTCCAATTATTACAACTATTATGAGTTACTTTTAGTCCTGTGTTGTTTGCAATTATTACAACTATTAGGAGCTACTTTTAATCTTGTGTTGTTTACAATTATTACAACTAAAGAAAGGAAGCCCTTGATAGTGCTAAAAGCATTTCAGAGCAATTTTATGGTTGCAATACTGTACAATTTGTTTTTAAGTATTGTGTATAACTTACAGTACTACTTATATGCTGTATATTGTACAAACTCAGCACACTCGTATAGAAAATAGCTTAGGTTTAGCTACAATCATAGATATTGCTATAGATTATTGTTTTGATTTTCTGTTGGATATCATGTTATATTCCTAGTAGGAATTGAGTTGAAGTAAGTGAGTGGGTTTTTAGTGGCCATCTCCTGTTTGATTATTTTGTAAGGATAAGAGTATTCATTTTGTTTGTGGTCTTTATCTACTGTCACAGATAACAGTTGTTGTTTGGCGGCAAGTGATAAACTATAGCATATATGCATTTAAATGCAGCTTTCTGCTAGAAAGCCATGTAGCTCATTTTTTTACATGTTGTACTGAAAATCCAAGTGTCTATGGTTTGGTACCTATTCAGGTATGTTTGGGACAGTATTGTTCTAAACATCCAATCATTTTTGGTTTGATACTTGTTCAAGTCCGTGTGGTACATTGTTGTACTAAATATCCAATCTTTTAGGGTTTGATACCTGTCCAAGTCTGTGTGGTACAGTGTTGTACTAAACACCCAATCATTTAGGGTTTGATACCTGTCCTAGTCTAATAGGGTTGGGTACATTGGTGTGTCTTGAGAGAGGCACTTATCTCCTGATATGATATACCCAATCATGTGTAGAAAGTGCCATTAAAAATGAACCCAATAATGTATTGAAAGTGCCATTAAATGTGAACCAACCAGCTTTCTCTTGGACTTGAGACACAATATTATCTCCAAACCAGCTTTCTGTTGGACTTGAGACACAATATTATCTCCAAATTAGAAAAGCTGCTCATGTGTGATGTTAAACTCGCAGTTAATTTGGCCTGAATATAGGCTACAGTTTGAATATGTTCATGTGAAGTAAGAATCAGATTCAGAGAAATATTAAAGATTAATGGAACTGTCTCATTCACTTTTGAACTACTGACTCCAGTTTATAATGACTGGCCTGGTTCGAAATGCAGAGAGGACAGTGGAACTCTGCATCTTATTTGACTGATTTTGTTTGGTATTTCATGGTACAGCAACACTTTAAAGGTTGTCACTCTGTCAGCTCTGACACTTGTAATTGAACCCACTGGTTTTTTTTTTCTCATGTTTTTTTTGTGGTGTGTGTGGAATTTGGGAGAGGTAGGGGTAGGTTTATATGAACAAATTGTTCAATCATTCCTCAAGCTTAATTTGCTGGGCAACTATAAAATGTATAGGTGAAGTACATCAAATGATCTCTCTTAAAGAGGCACTGCCCATAGAAGAGATTTTACTGCACTAAAAAGGCTCTGGCATGCAATCAGTACCCTGTCGTGACTAATGGTCTGGGGACAACACTACCCTGACTAGTGGTCTGGGGACAACACTAAGTTGGTATTTCAGTGTTTTGAATGCACTTCCAGACTGAATTGTTGTGTTAGATATACATCATGCTACATAATTTTTCTGATAATATTTACTTGATTTAATGTTTTGCAATTTTGTTAATGCTGAACTGTTATGTGATACTGTTTTATTTCAGTATATAAATTATTTAAATATATTTCAAAAACTTAAGATTTCTTATAAATTTATGTAAGTTATTACTGTTTTGGTTAAATATATGTAGTACCCAGAACAGTTGGTTTTATAAAAAGATCTGCCAGTTTTCTTTGTCTGCTTTGAGTTGCAACAAAAAAAAAATTATATACTTTTAAATTGTATCCATGGTAACTGTTTAGATTTGGAAGTACCTTCCCTGGGGCTTAAATATATGCTAATGGAATGACCTAAAATTACATTCATTAGTTGATATGCTTTTCCTGGTGCCTTAAATTGTGTTGTACATGGCTCATAAAACCTTGAAAATTATCCTATAATTTAAGAGTTGCCATAAAAACTTCTTGAATTTAATATAAGTTGGGTTTTTTATCTTTTAATTTTATGTTAAAAATAAAGTCTGAATTTCACAGAGGGAATACAAAACATTAAAACTGAACAAAATTATCTCTTTTTCTATTTAGTTTTTGTTTAAACAAAAATTAAGAAATTAGTATAATAGGATAAAGTTTGGGTGGATCCAATAACACACAAAACCAGGAGTTAATGAAAGGAATGCATTGGGAAGGTCAAATTTCACTATGATGGACTGTGAAACTTCTGGCAGACTGAAAACTTTGGAAGGATGTATGAACTCTCATAGCCTTCCTAAAAAATGTTACACTTTAGATTTTCTAGGAGAAATAATGAATCCTGATATGACATCATCAGTAGTAGCAGTTCAAAATGCTGCATATGTGTGGAAGTTTCTGTATGTTTCAAATAATTAAAATATCATCTTGTGCAGTTCAGATAATGGAACACAATACTTTAGTATTGGCATTAAGTAGCCTCTTATAATGTCTCCTTAAAATTAAATGATAATTATCCAAGTTTGTACATTTTTACCATAAAAAAAATTGTTTCAGATATGTGTTTGTTTTGGTAGATCATATTGGTCTTTTTTAAGTGTTATTTTTTCTGTGTGTATGTTGGGTTTTAATAGTGCTATTTCTTTTGGATCATTGATTGCATGACATTAAAAATGATAGCTTAATTTATCTTGAAAGTGCTGCTGAGCTCTAATTGAAGATGTCAAATGCATATGCTAAAATTTCTGTTGTCTGCATTAAATAGAAGGAAAAAAAAATACACAATTTCCTTCACTCTGGATATCTTGATTTGGTCTCATCTGTCCTTTCATATGTCCAGTCTACCATCTGTATGCTGAACCAGCCAAGAAGCTTGTTAGCAAGATTCCACAAAAAAACTCTAAACCTAAACAAATGAAATTTAGCTTGGATATTTGTATGCATTGTAGATAACATAGTTACATTTTTGAGCATTTTTAAAAATAATTATGTGTTACACATTTTTCATATATTCGCATTTGTACTTTTTTAAAAGCTTTTAGCAAAATTGGGGGGGTGCTTTTAATTTTTGTTCTAGTTTGGGCATTTTGCTGTTACAAGCACTAATACAGCTTACCCTGTGATAGTTTTGGATGTTTGTAAGGTCAGAATGTAACAGTTTTTGTATTATGTCAAATGGTTTCAAATAATTGTCCACAAAGAGAGTAATGTTTGTAGGATTTATCTTTTAGGTTTTGTGCCGTGTTTCAGTTTTGGCATTTTTTAACTTTACAGATAGCAATAATTATGCAGATGTGTCAATAAACTCAGATGCATATATAATCTATTTTACTTCATATTTTTTTTTGCAGTTTGTAATTAAATTTCATTTTTTTTGGTTTTAGTTTTTGTGTTATCCTATTTAATTACAACATATTACATCTAATGGAACAAAAATAATATATTAAAAATTTTTTTCATG
Organism: Potamilus streckersoni; assembly: GCA_016746295.1. NCBI lineage: Eukaryota > Metazoa > Mollusca > Bivalvia > Unionida > Unionidae > Potamilus > Potamilus streckersoni. The sequence goes on from JAEAOA010001516.1 coordinate 1,205,206, forward strand.
AGAAAACTTGTTTAAACATAAACTTTAATAAAAAGATACATGGTAATATGTATTTAAGAAATCAATACTAAAAACAATTGCTTTCCCTTGCATGAAGTAAGAATTATAGAAACAATATTTTTTTTATTATACACAAAACACAGATGACTCAAGTACTCACATAGGAAAAGTAAGAGACCTTCATTGTTGTGCAATGTTCACATAAGTCAACATATTTTTTGGAAGTATGAATCCTTATGTTTTGGGGAAATACTTGTGTCCATGAAAATATTTAGAACAGTAAAATAAAATATAGCAGACTTGTATTCAAGGTGATTCAAGATTATATTTTTTATTATTTTATGTCTTAAAATTTGCAACTGTTTTACCTGGAAGTGTTCATTCATGCCATCAATTGTCTTTCATAATCCATTGAAAATAAAAGTGTTCAATCATTACCTATCATGTTTTTGCAGACATTCACAAATATAATATGTTCACAAAGTTAGCAAGACAACTAGCTTTGCAGATTTTTATCCTCAGAATTGATGAGCTACATAAGTACAGACTGAGTCATTGAGCTACAGTGGTACCCCTCTTTTATGGCCACCCCTTCTGAATCAAGAAAGTGGCCTTATAAAATCGGTTGTTTTTCCAGAGGGGGACTAAATTTTTATGAGAAGTATACGTAATGTATGTAGTAAGAAAGCTACATACTTCGAAACATTTAATATCTTCGTTAAAAGTAACTTTATTTATTTAAAGGTTCTTGTTATAATAATTTATTTCTATTGAATATACATTAATAGTTCTTATTTTTGGTGTAAGCATGATATGTGAAAGGGTGTTGTTGCCATGCATGTTGCAAAACCATTCAAAAACATCATTTAAATCTTGGTACATATATAATTCACTTTCCATTTGCTCCATTTTCCCATTGCTGATGAATAACCTCCTTTTTGGTTACAACGTTGTTTATTCCAGTCTTTTCAGCATAAAATTGTTCAGCAAGTCCCCTTCCCCACCCACTCCTGATTCGTCAAATAGAATAACAGACTTCTAAAATAATATGTCTCCATTTATGTGATGACATATTAATGTGGTAATGATTTATTTGGATGTTGCTAACTGTATGCGCTTTAATTATGCATACAAAACTTTTGTGGAGTGGACAAAATGCCTTCTGTCTTTGTCTGGTACCCTGTTTTGTTCAAGGTTAATTTCTCTGTGTGTGTGTGTGTGTGCTAGTGCAGAGAATCTATTTTCAGCCTATGTTGACCCTGTTATGATCTTGACAATTGCATCTGGTTGTAATCATCAGAGAGAAGAACTCAACAGATCTGTCAAGCCCAAAACTCTATTATAACATCGTTGGGCCCATTTCCTGTAAATATTGGCTTTTCTAGACAATGATATAATATTAATCTTAGTGTTACATGTACTTTAGTCAACACTTCTTTTAGTAATGGAGACTTGACATTGGGAGACATGTATTGACGATAGAGATAATATCATTGCTTACCTTATGGCATGATATGAATTAATTATTAGTTCTGGATACATTGGGGAAAAAAATAGCAGGTTGGTCAAGGTGGCCATTCTTGAGGGGGACTACTGTAATCATTACATAAAATATACCATCAGTGAGCTTGTTGTTAGCAATATATATATTGAATCAGTGAACTAATCATTTAAACAAAATAAACCATCAGTGAATATGTCTTTTAAAAATAAACTATCAGTGTATCTGTCTTTTAAAAATAAACCATCAGTAAATCTGTCTTTTAAAAATAAACTTTAAAAGTAAACTATTAGTGAATCTGTCTTTTAAAAACAAACCATCAGTGAATGTCTTTTAAAAATAAACCATCAGTGAATCTGTCTTAAAAATCTTAAAAATAAACCATCAGTGAATCTGTCTTTTAAAATAAACCATCAGTGAATCTGTCTTTTAAAACTAAACCATCAGTGAATATGTCTTTTAAAAATAAACCATCAGTGAATCTGTCTTTTAAAAATAAACCATCAGAGAATCTGTCTTTTAAAAATAAACCATCAGTGAATCTGTCTTTTAAAAATAAACCATCAGTGAATGTCTTTTAAAACTAAACCATCAGTGAATCTGTCATAAACAGTGCCATTGACTTCATCTAATGTTTTGTGGTAGTTATGCTTATTTTATCAGAATTTGTGAAGATTTTATGTAAATATTTTATTCACATTATTTTCATGTCTAAACTATGTCATTATTTTGTTGGGGTTTTTTTTGTTGTAATATTCCTCATATTTTCAGGGAACTAGATCCATAGGATTTCAGGCGTTTTATTGAGGTTCACTTTTTTTTTTTAAAAAAATAATGCTCGATATTCAAAATCTTGCTTTATTATTCTATCAGAATTTTTTTTAGTGGAGTACATTATGTTAAAACCTGTAAGAATGTTAACATTTTTTTTTAGAATTTCTTTAAATTCATCTACTTCTTAAATTAATTTAATGTTCATTTATTTCAGTCCTTTAAGGATATTTCCCTGGTCAGATTTATTTGTCTTGACAAATATAAGATCTTGATAGAGATTAGTCATGACTTAGATTCTCCATTTTTAAAATCCAAACTGCATTTGACCAGCACTATGTTTCATTATCTTTCAGATTTCATTCATTTTTTTCAAAAACAGAAACTGGCTTTCTAATAAGCAGTTGTCTATAAATATATTTATCTTAGAATGTACAAAAGAGAATAATTCGTTAAGAACTGATTTGGATTACTTTTGACAACAAATATTTTGAGATGGATAATCAATAGAGAGACATAACAGTGCTAAAAAAACATGCATTTTATCAAAGTTGATATTCATCAAATACTAATGAGGCCAGCTAGTATATGATTCATTACATTTTAAATAAAATGTATTTTTAAAGGAAGATTTATACATTACTGAGATATCTTCTTTTCAGAAATATTTCAAAAAAAATTTTGTTTCAACTTTTTTTGTAGGTTATGACATGTACATTCTTAATACGTCTGAATGGTTTTTCAGTGAAATGTTTGCTGTAAGTATTGCAGTTTCAAAAATCTTAATTATGACTATACTTATGGGGTATATGTAAAGAATATTTGAACTTGCAATTAGAAGATAATGTTGAAATACATATTCGAATCTGTGTGATCATTTTGGGCTTCAAGTTTTTGCAATCCATCCATGTTTATGGCACACTGTTCTTAACTTTGTACCAAATACATTTCATATTACTAATTACTGTACCAAACTTTATGGTCAAACTAGCATTAAGAACAAAGTATTGATCCACTGGCATTTTATAGAGAATATTTATTTATTCAACTTAAGTTTTGGCTAGAGCTTTACTTTTATTGTAGTTACTTCCCTTAGCAATGGTTCCACTGATGATAATTAGAACGTAAAAGATGCTTTCACAAAGAAATCAACATAATAATTTTTGAAATGTTAGCATAAATTCTCTTAAGAGAAAAAGATTTATAAAATATTTTTTAAATTATTTGTAGCACTAAGGGTTTATGATAGTAAAAAGTACCATGAATAGTAGTACATCGGGAGTCGTATTCTTTTATCTGATCTTGTGTCAATTAAGATCACTTGAACCTTATTAGCCATCATTATTCTCAGCATATTAATTATGATAATCTATTTCTGCCATTTTGTGCTGATTGAGAGGATGATTGTACCTAAACTATTTTGTAGATAATTGTCAGTACACACAGGCTGTTTTTATCATGTTAAGAGATGCAGTTTCATGTCCTTTCTTTTTCCAGTTTCATTTGACTTTTCATTACAGTATGAAGTGTGAAAATAAAGCATAAAAATTGACATTGTTTTAGTTAAAAACTGTTTTGAAAAATGGCTGTTGTCATTTTCAGGTTATTATTTATGATTTCTAAGCATGAAGATAAAACATAAAATGAATACTCGTATTCTTGTTTACAGGGATGAGTTTATTCCAACATTTGAAGGGACCGTAATAAAGATAATGTGGAATCAGCAAGGCAACACATATTATGCTATAATGGTGATGTCTTTTCATCCATCGTTTAGCAATATCATTGAGTTGCCCACCATTATAATTGTCATCCTTTGGGTAAGGAAGAAAACTTAAAATTGGATCCAAAGGTCAAGACCACTGTGACTTTAAAATTTGGATTTTGCACAAAAAAGAGTTTCTTACCATATCAGTACCAGATGAATAATTTGCACTTGTTGTAGGGAATAACCCAATTGATGGTTGAGGTCAATGGTTATAGTCTCGGGAAGAAAAAAATTGTTCTGCACAATATCTTGTATTTTTTTTATCATTTATGGTTGGCAAATTTGTAGATGGCTTGCATTGGGCATAAGGAAGAATTCTATCAATTTTAAGGACAAAGGCCAAGGTTAAGATCACTGGCAGAATAAAAATGGTTTCCACAAAATTTATTCCATATTAAATGCCTGAAACAAACTTTGTGAATAGCATGCACTTAGGGTAAGGAAGAAGTCTATTGATTTTGGGGTCAAAAGGTCAGTGTCACTTGTAAGAGTGGTTTCTGTTCATTAACATTAGTTGTACATCACAAACCGTGAACAAGATTTTGTGGATGATTTGCGCTTGGAGTAAGAAAAAACCCTGTTGATTTTGGGGTCAAGAGGTCTAAGGTCAATCCTGCAGTGACTTGAAGAAGAAAAATGATAGTTACACAAATTTCATTCATCCACCATGTACTTTAATGTTTGTGGATGACCTGTATGTGTAAGAAAGAAGCCTTCTAATCTGGGAGTGAACTGTTTAAGTTTAGTAATTTTATGCTCTAACCTCTAGGCCACTGGGGCTCTAACCTCTAGACCACTGGGGAGGTCCCAACAAACTAGCTCATGCTCAAAATCGAAATCTTAGGTTTTACACAACACCTACAAACTCATGCTCATGCTTTAAACAGGATGTGTTTAGTGAAACTAGGTAAATAAAATTGTCTATTTACAAGAGGGTCTATTAAGGAAAATCATGAAAGATAATTTTTATATTTTTATTCAAAAATTTCAAATTGTACAAGATTTGAGAACTTGGAGGTTGAGTTTGAGTCTTACTTAAAAAAAACCTTGAGAATATATATGGTATGATCAGTGCCATCAAATATAAGGCCTAGTGAGATCAGTGCCATCAAATATAAGGCCTATTGAGATCAATGCCATCAAATATAAGGCCTAGTAAGATCAATGTCATCAAATATAAGGCCTAGTGAGATCAGTGCCATCAAATACAAGGCCAAGTGAGATCAGTGCCATCAAATATAAGGCCAAGTAAGATCAATGTCATCAAATATAAGGCCTAGTGAGATCAGTGCCATCAAATATAAGGCCTAGTGAGATCAGTGCCATCAAATATAAGGCCTGGTGAGATCAATTCCATCAAATATAAGGCCTAGTGAGATCAATGCCATCAAATATAAGGCCTAGTGAGATCAATGCCATCAAATATAAGGCCTGGTGAGATCAATGCCATCAAATATAAGGTCTAGTGAGATCAATGCCATCAAATATAAGGTCTAGTGAGATCAATTCCATCAAATATATGGCCTAGTGAGATCAATGCCATCAAATATAAGGCCTAGTGAGATCAATTCCATCAAATATAAGGCCTAGTGAGATCAATGCCATCAAATATAAGGTCTAGTGAGATCAATGCCATCAAATATAAGGTCTAGTGAGATCAATTCCATCAAATATAAGGCCTAGTGAGATCAATGCCATCAAATATAAGGCCTAGTGAGATCAATTCCATCAAATATAAGGCCTAGTGAGATCAATGCCATCAAATATAAGGCCTAGTGAGATCAATGCCATCAAATATAAGGTCTAGTGAGATCAATTCCATCAAATATAAGGCCTAGTAAGATCAATTTAAATATGTACAATGAATATGGAAATAAGTTGAAATACATAGTCACATCAGGAATATTAGTGGACAGAAAAATAACTGTTACAGAAGGTACTGGAATAGTCACTGTTCAATATTTTCTTTTCCAAAAACTGACCAGAAATTAAAAATTTGTTGTTTACTTAAGGGATTGTCCACAAAGAACATCAACAAATAATGCCTGTTTTCCTAAAAAAAAAAAAAAACCTTGTCTGCATGTGGCTTACACCCAACCCAATGGCTGTGGACATCCCCATCTAGCATGGCTTCACTGTGGGCCATGTAATTAACCTCAGGCACCTGAAGGCCAGACCTACGTATTGATGCCAACCTGTTCATATATATTCTGTAGCACGAATCAAATTGAAATTAGCAAATAATTTATACTTAGGGATTTACCCATAAAGTACATCCCCAAAACATACTGGAATACATGCAGTAAACATAAAACAGCTGTTCAACACAAAAAATGTTAAAACATAAAAATACTAGCATGTGGACATCCACAAGGTCCTTTATCCCCCTCCCCTCTTGTCCGCATTTGAACATTCCCTCCCCCCCATCTTTGCAGACATCATTTATCGGACAATCCCTAAGGTTAGAGTTCCAAATGGATGCACATGCAAAATGAAAGGATAATTGTTAATACTTAGTATGACAGTTGGTTTATCAAAGATGTATTGATATGTGAAAAAAAATATGTGATTTTATGAGAAATTAAGTAATGAATATTTAACAGCACTGATTTTCTTATGAACTAAAAACTTTATGCACCATAGTGTAGATTCTATATAGCTTCAAAAATGAAAATTTAGACTTGTGTAACAGCTACATAAGCATTGTTGTAACTATCATATATTAAGATCTTTCTTGAATTTTATCAATCTTTTGGCATTTATTGTGCCAAAAAAAATGCCAGTTAAAGGAACAGTAATTAAGATGTTATCAAATAGTTAACGGCTACATTGGTCTGTGTGGTTAAAAGTGAGCCAAATCATTGCAGATAGAACTGATATGCTGGTAAAAAATATGTTGGAAGTTTAAGGTTTTTAACATAATTTAGCATAATCTTTAAAGAGCCTGGAATTTATGATAGTCTGCAAACGGTGTATGCAAAAAGTTGGATTTATTTTCTAAAATAACCATCATGACAGTCAGGTTGTAGTTACTGAAGGAATTGCAAACTGCATTGTTTTAATTCAGCAGCCCGATACAAAAAAACCAAATATCATTGACAGAATGTTAAAAAGAAATGGAACAACGATTCAACCTTGACATACATCCTGATCGATGCGTGCTAAAGACATTGATAAGTTAAATGTCTTTCATTATTAAGGTAATTGAACAGAAGTTGTAGCATTTATGCAGAGACCATAAGCAGAAAGTGTAGTAAAAGTGAGGTCATATGGAAGGCAGATAAAATCTTTTGTGAAATAACCATAAGATAGCACAGAACAGAGACATAAAACAAAGTTAAATAGTCAAAAAATGGTCATGTCAAAGGCATCTCAAGCCCTTATAAAGGTCCATCAAAATTGCAGCACTTAATATTTTCAACCAATGTCTCTTTTAGCCAGAAAATGAGTTGCTTGACAGCCATGAAATTTGAATGGAAAATATGGAAGTATTCAGTTGGTGGTGGTTTGTTTTTCCAAACAAACAATGACAAGAAAAGTATCTTCAAAATACACAATACTGTATGACACATAGAGTTCTATATCCAGACAGTGTATCTTTTTTTTTTAAAAAATAATACATGGAGGTCTTCTAAGGCTGATGGTTTAGCATTGAAATAGTCAAAAACATTTTTTTTTGACAGTTAATTATCAAGAATTATTCCCTTCTCCTAATTATTGTTGTAAAAAAGGATCATTGGTGAGAGAAGTGGAAGAAAATTAGAACCAAAAGTGGAAGGAAGGAAAGAATGGTAAGGTATCTATCTATCCATCTATTAATATATCCAGTTGTCAACATTATGTATGTTTTATATGCATAAGAATGCAAGTGAAATCTAAGCTAATTGTGTATGGCCTGTAATTTCAGAAAATGGTGCAAGAGCTGTAAAACAAATATAAGACAATGTAAAAATCAAAACTCAAGAAGAAAACTTTCAAGGTGTCCTGTAAACATTTTTTTTTAAAAAATAAAAGAAATTCATTTCGCTATGGAAATGTGATATTTAAAAATAAAAAAGATAAACAATTTTAAAAAAGAAAAAAAAAAGAGCTTCACGACCCCGACGAGATTCGAACTCGCAATCTTCTGATCCGAAGTCAGACGCCTTATCCATTAGGCCACGGGGCCATACAATACTGATCTAATTTATCATCTTATCAATAGTGCTCTATGGAGCGGTTAACCAAGCAGATTTCAAATAAAAACTGCTTAATTTATAATTTGTGTTTATTAATTCTTTTTAGGTCAATGTTCTCATAACCAACACATATGTATACAAATATTATCACTACTTCACTATCATAAAAGCGTCTATGTCATTTATTCGCGCACGATACTGGATAAATAGCACATTACAATACACTAATCAAATAATAAATTTAATACGGTAGATTCCAGTTTCATATTTAATACGTTCGCGTGGCAATATGGATGAAATTCTGTTTTAATTGTTGTTGGTAGTAATAGTACGAATCTTACATAATTGTAGTCTGGTCCCTTGCTTAGTATGCTTCTTACCTTGCACTAAATCAGGAGACCAGACTGGCATGATTGTTCATTTGGCTGAAACGAAAACTCGGTCTTTATCCTTCACTTGGTCATAAAGTTTGTTGCCTATTTTGCGGTATTTTTGGTATTAAATCTTTAAACAGCTTTATAATCGTATTACTAAATATCATTCTTCTAAAAGATTCATACAAGCATGTGAAAAGTAATTAAATATAGTGATCCGAATTATCTGTCAAGCATGTTGTAAGTATACCGGTAAAAACCGATTCATACACATCGATTACATCTTTCCCTGTCTATTTCAAGTGGCCTTTCACTTATGAAGTAAATCATGAGAGACCCGAACGATCCAAAGTAGCGCAAAAACTTACAGCTTGGTTAAGGACACCACCCACAGACGATCTGCTAAAGAACGTTCCGGAAACACTGGAAAGTATTATTTTTGTTAATATCGACGAAGGCATCGCCGAGTCACAGCTCAGCGAAGGAAAAACAGTAAATAGAAAATGAAAAAACTAATTACCTCCCCCTCGACACATTTCAACAAAAAATACACTCATATGGATTTTGAGAAAACAGTTGGTCACAAGCCAATTATATATGCCCTTTCAGATGACATGGGAACGTTGAATACGATTGTTCAAATAGTGATACATGTTACACCCTCTCTTTATCGTTCCAACATTGACGCTTGCCCGGCCTTAAGGCCAGGTGAACGAGGCAACTGCCATGTGCCCAGCGCTTCTCCGCATTGTTCTTTGTTCTTGGGGCCCTGCGCTCATTGCATTCTGCCTTGGGCCCCGCATGATGCCCTGGGCCCCGCACATCCTAGAGCCGGACTTGCATTGATGAAGCTGAATTATACAATGCAACAGAACAAGCACGATCCAATCCCCCGTTTAGATTTCCGCACGCCATTGAACTCTTCGTAGATCGCAGAACAACATATTGAAGAATCTTGATTGGAAGCCACAGGCCTGACCCATGGGTAAGGCGAACGAGGCAACCACCTTGCGTCCCGCGTTTTCAGGGGCCTCGCGTTGCTGACGGAAATCAACTCCGCCATGCAATTCTTTTGCTTAGGGCCCAGCTGATCGTTTGCTGCCATGGGCCCCGCACATCATGGGGACGTTTATGGGAAGCCGTTTGGAGAGAGAAAAGCTATGGCTGAAAAATCTTTGCAAAGGGAGTACATGCACATAGCTATTGTTTCCATAACTCCTGTTATATTTAGAGGAGCAGGGCCATCGGTTGAAGAAAGATTTAGTAAATGAAACACGATGAGATGACCCACGAGATTATGATCCGCTTGTGATAACTGACCTCTCCAAACGGTATCTAATACTTATGCTCACCAAGCGAAAGTAATCCACAATGATGTCAGACAGGAATATACTTCAGCTTTTTATTACTGCCTACCACGTTAGTGGGACGGTGGATCAACAGAAAACATTACAGCATAAGCGGATGACTGTCCGTTACCCATACATGCATAAATCCACGTAAAAGACTGGCAACTAAAACCAGTTTGATGTGATGACCGGGGACGTTACTTGTCTGCCAAAGGTTACCCTTGATAGAATCTACTGCGTGGTCATAGTTGACCTCATTCCCTTGTAGTTTAACATGAAAAACTTGCAGGTGTCACGAACTGTCAGATGTCTTGTTGAACTTTATTATTGCGAGAAAACCCTTTAACAGAATCGATGCTTCTATTGATCATTTTAGAGAACTTGTTAAGGCTGGTACCAGGAATAAACACTTAAAATATTCTAGTCTGATCACATGAATAGCAGAATATATATATATATATATATATATATATATATATATATATATATATATATATATATATATATATATATATATATATATATATATTTGCCAATCACCAGCAACTCAACATACTTTCTATACGTGTTTGTTAAAAAAAAAGCAGACTTAGTACGATTCGTCTCAAACCATCTAATCGCAAATGTTCAAATATGTTTCTGCAGATATATCACTGGTAATTCTATTCCTGGTGGATTTCACAGAGAGAGAGAGAGAGAGAGAGAGAGAGAGAGAGAGAGAGAGAGAGAGAGAGAGAGAGAGAGAGAGAGAGAGAGAGAGAGAGAGAGAGAGAGAGAGAGAGAGAGAGAGAGAGAGAGAGAGAGAGAGAGAGAGAGAGAGAGAGAGAGAGAGAGAGAGAGAGAGAGAGAGAGAGAGAGAGAGAGAGAGAGAGAGAGAGAGAGAGAGAGAGAGAGAGAGAGAGAGAGAGAGAGAGAGAGAGAGAGAGAGAGAGAGAGAGAGAGAGAGAGAGAGAGAGAGAGAGAGAGAGAGAGAGAGAGAGAGAGAGAGAGAGAGAGAGAGAGAGAGAGAGAGAGAGAGAGAGAGAGAGAGAGAGAGAGAGAGAGAGAGAGAGAGAGAGAGAGAGAGAGAGAGAGAGAGAGAGAGAGAGAGAGAGAGAGAGAGAGAGAGAGAGAGAGAGAGAGAGATGATGCAGATACAAGGCACATTTCCTGCATAGTGCCATTCTGGTCACGGGCCACCAAGATATTTCTCAACCGAATAATTAGTCATTTTTTAGGATCAGGCGTCACCATGTACAGCATTCCTGAGATTTTATGACGCAAGGTGGTTGCCTCGTCCAGCCATCACCTGCAGCCATGGGTTGGAAAATTGACAATGGACAGATGTCGTCAAACTTTGTATCACTTACTTCAATTCCCAAGTCGTGCAATGATATTATATCAAGCAGACATGCAAAGAGATGCATAAGGTGAATTCTAACAACAGAAAGAGGAAATGACATGCACCGGCGTATAACATCAAAATAGAGCGCTGTAAACAAACTGTTCGGTCTCAGCAAAACGCGGTTATGAAAAGTAACTTGCTAACTTGTCATCGTTAGTTCTTGCTAGATTAATATTTCCTGATAATTGTCCAGGCAGTGTTAAAGGTTTTGTTATTGGTGTTTTCATCAAATGCACAGTTGTAGCAAAATAACATTACGATGATTATAAGACTAGTTGTTAATGAAACAATTGCGAATTGAGTAAGGTGTGACAAGCGCATTGCAAATGTCTCCAATGAAAAGCTTAAAATGCAGAACGAGCAAAAATTTAGTTCCAAATTTGTTTGATTAAACGGCATCGCATCGGTTATTGTATACTGTGTACGCGTCATCGTTTCTTTATTATTTAGTGTGAACATGTGAAGAAATTTTGTAAAGGTTTCAGTCATATCTTCTTAGTTAAAACAGTGCATTCGCCCGTGTACTAGTCCCTCTGAGTATTCACATGTCTCCCAAAAGATGACGTTTTGCACCTTTAAAAATTATTTAATTAATGCAAACTTTTCACTGAAACTAACGCTGAAAGAGCATGAATTCACGAATACGTTTGTATATCCTCTGAGTTTAATTTGATTTTTTTAGTTTATGTTACATAAAGCCAAGTTCTCGTTTTTTATCAACGACTCGCGCGAGCGTGGCTTGAGGTCCATTGTTCTACATTATTCATTGACCTCAAGATAAATTTCATTAATTCGAGAGTTCTTAAACGTGTGAATACTTAACCTACTATATTCTCTAACCACCTGATGACCTCACACATCCGCGATTTTTGTCTTTCAAATTTGTGTGACTTTTAAAGCAGAATATTAATACTTAAAGTCATAAGTATCAAATATGACACAAACAAATAATATAAAGAATTATTCTTACCTCAGATTACTAAACACGTATATAAATATATAATAACCAGAACATTAACAACGTTGAAATTTAGCGAGGACCAATTTACGAAACTAATCAATGCTGTCATAAAATCTCTGGAATGCTGTATATTGTGACGCCTGATCCTAAAGCTTGACTGATTATTCGGTTGATAGATATCTTCCCAATATAGACTCTTAATAATCAACAAATGATCTCTAAATCTAACAAAGATAAGCTGAAACGTAATTACAAATAGCACATATTTATTTGTTTATTACTATAATATCCGGGGACCCAAGTGGCCAAATGCTCTAAAGCGCTCACCGTTCCGGATCACTGATATCTCACCTCTGTCTGCATGGGTTCGAATCTTAGGCTCGGCTAACTTGGGTACCAGAGAAATGTTGCATGTAGCTTCTCGTGGGTCGGTGATTCTTTCTGGAGTTTTCCAAAATTTTTTCTTCACCAGTTATACTGGCTGCCATTTATAGCATACAACGAACAACAATAATTTCCATGGCCTTAATTGTTTATATTCATACATAGAAAAAAATTGAAAGTGATTACTAACTTAATTCAGACTTCAGAACCAAGAAAGATAAAATCAAAAGTTGTTTTTAAGCATACAGATAATGGGCATTGGCAGAATGAGAATAATATTTTAATGGTATCGATTAAACAAAGTTTTTTAGTAGTTGATGCACAGGACACCATTATTGTTTTTAAATAAATTTGGAGCAATCATAATTAAGGCACAATGCATAAAAATAAGCGCAAATTATTTTCTGATATGATTATACGATTTTGCAGATTCGTTGATATATTAACTAGTTGATTGACGCCGTGGCTAGATGCCTTGTTAGATATCTTTTCTCACTTTTTTTACGTACCTGCGTGGGTCCGTGTGTGTGTGTGGAGAGAGAGAGAGAGAGAGAGAGAGAGAGAGAGAGAGAGAGAGAGAGAGAGAGAGAGAGAGAGAGAGAGAGAGAGAGAGAGAGAGAGAGAGACTTTTCGAGCATTATTTGAAGTATCAACAAATTCATAATTTTTAACTTCTTTAAATGTGATTCCTATACTCAAAATATGTATGCACCAAAGTATACTAATTCTGTAGAAGACGTCTTATTTTTTCCACGCCAGTATTATACATCAGTTCACGATAGGAGAGATGGTCCATACGTATTGATACTAATACTTTGATTTCTCAATACAATTTCATCCATTCAAAAAGAAATCACTTAAAAGGATTTACTTACACTGAATAGGGTAATCAGATCAATAAATACTTGTTAAAAATAGTGACATTTTGTGTATAATTATGTGTTTGTAATTGTAATTTTTAACGTAGCTTTAACAATTTTTCAGTTATATCGCTACGATGTCTGCAGTGTGGCAGTTTATAGTCATGTCTTGCACTGGGGCATCATGTCGCTGACACATTATCTAGTCACATTATCCTGACACCAGGCCGACCAGTCCTAACACTATCTTCTTAATGCTGAGCGTCAAGCGATGCAGCTTTAGTACCATTTTTGAAAGTCTTTAGTATGACTCGACCGGAGTTCGAGTACCATTTTTGTAAGTCTTTGGTATGACTCGACCGGAGATCGAACCCACGACCATCTCGCATCCGAGGCGGACGCTCTAACCACTAGACCACCGGAGCGGTCGTGTATAATAATAATAATAATAATAATAATAATAATAATAATAATAATAATAATAATAATAATAATAATAATTATTATTATTATTATTATTATTATTATTATTATTATTATTATTATTATTATTATTATTATTATTATTATTATTTGTCATTGATATATCCGTTCTTTTTATTTTCATACAAATTAGTAACTACGAATGTGATTTCAAGCCGAATGCATCTTGGAGCCAAGAATGAGAAGTATTTTTTTTTTTTATTTTAATAAGATACTAGATTGAAAATTGTTCCAAAATCGTTTCCAATGGGCACTTTTTCCAATTGAAATCAAATCGTATTACTTATTTTTTTTTCTAACTCTTGGTTGATAGCATTAAAACAAGTTTTTACGACTATATGGTCTTAAAATACGTAATAGAAAAGAACAATCCCGTAAGTTTTGTATAATTTGAAAATATAATTTACTTTCCTAATATACAGAATGAAATAATTACAAATACATAAGAGGAAGGTGAATGATTCTCTAAAATCATAAATGTTCTATCAACTTCAATAGTTCCGAGTGATCTGTATTAGTTTCAAAGGATGCTACCACACACTACTAAGAAGTCAACAGCAAAGAATAAATTTCTGGCATAATCCCAAAATATAATGAAATGAATTCATGGTAATTCCAATACAGCTATTAATCCAAATGAATTTGAATTAATTGACAGTAATTCCGTTCAGCAATGAATCTGAATGTCTTTTAATTTATGTTGGAGAATTATAATTGTAACAAAAATGATTATTAAATTAAATAAATCAATAAGTACGCTGAATGACTCTTCCAAGACCAGTAGTAATATTCAGGATGCTATTTCTGCGTAACAGTAAAAATTGCTGTACGATGCTATAAATGAATCGGATGGTATTTCCAAAAGCTCCATCAGTAATAAAACAATTTGTTCTAACGTCGACCAAAAAAGAACTAGGTCAATTGGGCCTTTTTTGGATCACATAATGTTTACTGGTACTAATATTACGAGTGAAACTTGAAAATCTGGAATGAAACAATTACGCACTAAGTATGAAAAAAATATTTAAAAGCGGGCTACAATCAAAATGACTTAGCATTAAAAACTTCATATACTAATTGGCCCTTATAAAAACTATTAAAATTCAAATAAAACACAAAATATAGATATACATAAAGCCCAGTGACATGTTATGTCTGGAAATAAGAGATAATGCATTTACTTGGGATTCACCTTTTACCATCTCAGGTAATAGCAGTGTGCTATCACGGTGTTACTGGACAAAAATGTCCATTTGGTTCTCTTTCAAATAAAGTTTCCAAAAGTATAAGCCGAGACTGCTTTCAGTTTTGATTCATGTATTCAATGAACAGAGACATTTTATTCCTCACCGTTCTTCTCCATCTACACTAATATTATCTCAAAGTTAAGATGACAACGAAGTTATCTATATCAAAATGCCTTAGTTATCATATTTGCATAATAGATGTGTTCCCTTTCAGATAAATTAAATGTCAGGGACACGTGTTGACTAAGAAGAAATAAATGCAGCAAATATAAAGTAAAACGGTGAAATAGCGCTATGAAAATACGGCTTTCGTCCCATAGCTTATCTAAAGGCACTTAACGCTATAATCTCCAATTAATTCAAGTACTATAATAAAAGAGACTACTTGTTTCTTGCTTGCGAATGAAAGACATATTAATCCAGTGTGCTTATTATGTTGTGGTTATAAAGTCAAATATATTAACTTACATTGCTCAGTTGATACTTTCTTAGATACAAGGCTACGAATACTTGATATTAGCTCTTAGTGTCGGTATTGTTGTATCGGAGCTGTTGTTCACTCCCCCCCCCAAAGAAAAACAACAACACGAAAACTCCTAAACTAAACAAAAAATATTTTGTTGAATCAATATTTTCTCCTTTTGAATGCTTGTCCATTCAGATTTTCTTTCATGTACGATTTAGGTGATTTGATAAGCCACACTGCTAATCTGAACGAAAATCACACCGCACAAACGTACGTTCTAAATGTCGAACTTCGTAATACGTTTGCGATAGAGAGAAAGCTGTGAATGATTCATATTACTGCATTGGATTCATCTTGTATAAATTCATTTATAGTCAACGCACTTCGCATGGCTGCAAAAGAAATAAGCATACAAATCAGTTATATGGTTTCTATCTTTATTAATTAAAGGACCTAATTCTGATTACGATTTCGGGAATATGATTGCAATAAAGGGTAGATTTATCTAAAAGCAGGGGTACATCGATAATGAGAGTATGGGAAAGTGGGTGGAGCTTATTACCATACATATAATCATCAATAATAATGTACTTATATTTTTTAAACAGAGACAATAATCAGCAATGATGTTACCGCTTATTAATTTTGCTAAAGTTGAATCAGAGAGAGAGAGAGAGAGAGAGAGAGAGAGAGAGAGAGAGAGAGAGAGAGAGAGAGAGAGAGAGAGACAGACAGACAGACAGACAGACAGACAGACAGACAGAAGTAGTAGACTAATAGGCAGATCCTAAACCAAACAGATAATTATTCTATAAAACTTTCTATTTTATAGTCTTTGTAAGGAGTCATTTTTAGCTCAAAAACATCCCTAAAAATATTTTGTTGGAGTGACTAATATGTAAAAAAAATTTTTTACCCTGAAACAAAACCGGATTCTGGACCAGAGACCTCCACCCCGATGATTTCTCAGAGAAAACAAATAATCTTTTTAGATAGAAATTTCATAATAAACAATGAAATATTATATATAATGTATCATTATAATCCATTTAGCATGTTGAATTTGACCCAACAAGATTTTGTAAGAGATTTGATTCAATAAAATCAGCATCATGCTATACTGGCAGAAGACCTAAAATAATAAGCGACTGTATTAAAAAAGTTGGTTACCATATATCACCAAAATATGGGTCAGCATAGTTATTCGCAACTAAAAATGACGAACGAATAAGATGTTGGTCAGATAATTTTATGACATTTATTGACAATACGCTTGACATTTTATTTGATAATGACTTTCTAAAATAAACGACAAATAATAAACAGCAGCGATAACGATCGGTCTACAATTCCATGGTGTCCCTTCTTCGGGTAAAGCTCATAAAGTCCTAAGAGTCCCTTTCATAGACACTCCCAGGCGAATTCCTAAATATCAGAAGAAATTTTTTTTTAGAAAATCAGAGAGCCGCTATTTTAATAGAATACCTCCAGGCGAATTCCAGACCTATTTTATGGTCCACATGCACTTTATACGACATTTCTTGTCCGTCGACATTCTTTCCTAATGTGCTTGTTTATGTCAAATCAACGAGTACTAGATTTAGAAAAAGATTATTCGCCAAGAACTGTTGTTGAGACACAAGCTGTTAGTTATCAGCAACTAATCTCTATCGACGGTAACTATCTTTGACAGGTGGAACTTTAAGCGGAAATTAGATAAGTCAGGGAATTTTTTTGTCAATTTGGAGACTGGGTATCCACCTGCAAACATTAATCAAGTTAAAAAAGCAATGATTTATCCACAACTAGAATTCGTCGATGATAAAAAGTTGTCACTGACAGGCGGAACTTTACGCGGTACGCTAGATATGTCAGGAAATTTTATTTTTTGAGACTGGATACCCCCAGGAAAACTTAAATCATCAAGCAGTAAGTTATTTACAGTTGACATATGTGGATGATAACAAAATAAAACCGGTGAAACGGTTACAGGTAATATTAACATGTCAGGTCAACTAGTGTTAGGTTTAGAAACTGCATATCAGCTATAAAAGTAGAAAAACTTAGATAATAAACAGATGATGCACAACTAAAATCTGTACACAATAATAAACTTAACCAAACAGGAGGAGTTTTAAGCGGCGACTTTGATATAGCAGGTCAACGAGTGTTAGGTTTAAAAATTTGTATAACCGCTAGAAACCTTTGATAAGACACAAGCTGTAAATTATGCACAATAAAATCTGTTTACGATAATAAGGAAAACAAAAGCGGTGATACAATGACAGAAAATCTATGTTAATTAAAACAAATTTCGGCTACCAACAACCTCGCCACAAGCTAATGATGCTGATGTTATTAGTTATGCTCAGTTACAAGGAAGTGACAGGCAATATAAACATGAAAGAGAAAAAGTAACTACAACCTATGTTCCAGCTATCCCTAGTGATCTGACAAATAAAGAGTATGTTGATAGTGTATCTGGTGGCATAAAATGAACTAAATTAGTGTTTTATATATTCCAACACTTTATAAGGGAACTGATAACCGAGTTGGGTTGGAGGTAAGCACATTATCATATTATCCGGAAAATTATTCTTACGCTTTTTGCTTTCTGTAATAGACATGAGTGAACGACCGATGGAGAAGTTAAATTTTTTTGAATTAAAATTAAATGTCCAACTGCAGCTACTATTTGGAAATTTCATTTGCGAGGTCGATTAAACTCTAGTGTTAGTCAAATTTATAATGTCAATAATGTCAGAACCACCAATTATAACTGTTGCTTGTGAATTTTATGATTATATTTCTGACCCCGTCAATGCCAGTACGGTTATAGATAATTCACTAGCGGTACGTATGATAAATAATATGAAGAAATTTACAGTTCCAATGGTAAACTTGCCATTGTCAGATGAAGAAAAAAAGTTCGTGTTGTGTATATGCGAGGACCACAATTAAAAGAAGCAATTTAAAACTTTGATATTATAAGTAGAGACTTTCATCCTGATCATTGTCTAGAAAAACTTAAACAAGTTGAAATTTAAAATTAAAATTTAAAAAATGTTGCTCGAGCTTGATTTTAGAAATTTAGATTTGATAATAAAATCGGACTTAATAAAAGAACGATCTTACGGTGAAAGAGAAGATATTTTTAAAAAGTCGATCGAAGATAGTCATGATGGTCTCAACTTATTTATAGAATCTAAAAAAACATAGATTTCGAAACGACAATTTCTTTTTAGTATTCTGTATGTACTACCTTGACAAAGAAACCCTAATTAAAATCGTTACAATGACACCAGACATGGAGTTACTTATTAAAGAGTTCGCAAACGCAATTACTCCAATGATGCGCAAAAAAGAATTTGATCCGATTATTGTTAAAAAGTCTCTTAAAAAAAATCAACGATTTTGACGATGAAATTAGCAATCTTAGTGAGGATGAGCAAAAATGTTTTGTTGAAGTCATACAAACAATGTTGGGAATAAAAATGGACTCTTATTTCATTATAAGTGACGTAGTTGATATTCCATTCCCATCGATCCAGAGATCTAGACAATTATCATTGCGAAATTATTACAATTACGTTGGACAAATATTCACAAAACAATATGAAAAATTATTTTAAAAAGTGATTTTAGTTAATGGTCTGCGAATAATTGAACTAAAATTACTCCAAAAATGAATGCTAGTAAATTTGGTAGGTGCATATGCAATTATGAGACAGCATATTGTTCTAAAAATGTCACACTATATCAGATAAGTTCGGTTTTGGGGTATATTGATAAAACCGAAAGCGAGTAATGTAATTTGGTGATTAAAACAGATTTGTATGAACTTGAAGTAGGAAATACTTTTGACTGATACACTTGGTTAAAGAGAAATGAGGTACTTCGTTAGATGTTTATGCTAAATACAGAATTTTTATAGCTGTTCCTAACCATAATAAATTTTGCGATTTACTGGATTCAATTGCTGGTACCAGAACTTTTGTTTTTGTACAAAATATTGTATAATGGAAAAACATATCCTCGATTTCAATCACATTTCAGAGGAAATTTCAAAACAAGATATTGATGCACTAGTACAATGTTACAAATTTTATCATATAAACCTCTGGTGTGGAAAAGAATGTTATAAATACCACCGTTGAATACTTCGAGTAATATCATATTTGCCATTGTTAAATCCATTTTTTGTCGGTGTTTCTCTCTCAACACTTATAAAAAAATTGAACCTAAACTTAAAATAAATTATTGTAAAACAGCAAGTATAACTACAAAAATCTATTCGATCAGACACGATCTTACTTGCGAGGTGTAAATATGATATGAACGATTCAATACTTGAGTTTTGTATTATTGACAGTATGTTAACGGCTATACTACAAATGAGAGTCAGCAGGTATGAAAACAGATTATTATAAAATATGGTTGCAGCAATATTAGAATTTTTTTTTGTCTATGAGTTTAGAAATGTCATTATCAAATAAAATATCAACCATATTGTCAATAAATGTCATAAATCATCTGACCAACCTCTTATTCGTTTGTTATTTTCAGTTGCGAATAAACATACTGACCCACATTTTGGTGATACGTGGTTATCAACTTTTTTAATACAGTCGCTTATTATTTTAGGTTTTCTGCCAGTATAGTATGAGGATGATTTTATTGAATCAAGTCACTTACAAAATCTGTTAGATCAAATATAACATATCTTAATGGATTGTAATGGTGCATTAAATATATATATATATATATATATATATATATATATATATATATATATATATATATATATATATATATATATATATATATATATATATAATATTTCATTGTTTAATATGAAATTTCTATCAAAAAGGGTTATTCTTTCACCCGACAAATCCTCGGGTCAGAGGTCTCTGGTTCAGAATCCAGTTTTGATTCCGGGTAAAAAAATTGTGACATATTAGCCACTCCAATAAAATATTTTTAGTTTTATTTTATGCTAAAAGTGACTCCTTAAAAAGATTATAATATAAAAAGTTTTATAGGAGAGAGAGAGAGAGAGAGAGAGAGAGAGAGAGAGAGAGAGAGAGAGAGAGAGAGAGAGAGAGAGAGAGAGAGAGAGAGAGAGAGAGAGAGAGGGGGGGTATTCTTGTTGGCTAAAAGTGTGAACATAAACAAACATACCATGCATGTTTCAAACTGAATACAACTAAATTTTTAGAAAACTACATAATTGTAAATATTCTTTTTTAACACCTGTAATTAACTATCCGTACTTCTTCATTTTTTAAAACGACAGGAAAAATAAATGTAAACAATTTTCCCTCTCCATGTTTGCATAGCTATTAACACACAGAATGGTTTATGGATTCAAAATCCTGCGATCTAATTTATGCTATGCGTACAGATTATGACTTCATAAAAGCTGTAATTTTAATCTGAGCGGATTGAAATTTCATGTTTTGTTAAAAGGATGATTTGCATTAGTTTTGTGGAAAGTTTCATAGCATTTTAGCAAGCACGCTACATCCCTATTGCCTCATTTAATGAAAATGCATTTAATTTTTGAATGTTTAACTTCCATTTTATAATTTATTTACACTTCTAAACCAAGAATGACGAATAAAAAATATCGTTGATACTCTTTGACAATCGTATAATCGTAAAATTCAAGTTTTATCCGTAATGAGAACGGAATGAGAACAACGGTCAAATTGTTTGTGCGTATTCACCATTGCATCAATGTTTATTTTGCATTTCAGCAGGTGTTTGCTTCTTCCTGACCAATTAGCAACTGCGAATATTGTGACGTCATGGAGTAGACAAATGGCGGAAAGCAGATATTGTGAATCAGGTAACCGATTTGTAATCTGATTGTGCAACTATCCATTGGCTTAAAACTGGAGATCAGATGTATTATAATGCTTTAAAGTTAAATGCAAATGAGCTATGGTTTGAAAATTTGTTGTAATTTTCATAGTTTGTGATTTCTGTTAAAGATAGTCTTGAATCTCTTGTGGATAAAAATGAAAAAGGGTTGGTGGGGATTTCTATGTGGTATGAATGCTTGATGTTTTAAAAGTTTAAATGTTGATCTCTGACTTGGCTATTGAACACATGTAAGAAGCCATTAAAATACAATTAAAAGTGAATCGTGTTTCATATGTCTTTTTTAAAGATAAAATGTTAATCATTCATTAGACCCATGCTTCGTCTCGTAATATGTTTCCGAGGATAAAACTTAACTGCTTGCTCTGCGGACAAACGATGAATTTGTTAATTACATTAATATAGCTACTATAGTTTCAGAATTAATTGAATCAATTGTTGAATTACAGTGTTTTATAGATTTCATTTTGTTAAGTTTATCTGCCTTTTCCGAAATTGTGTTAGATATTTTGGACATTTTTGTGAGAGCTGAGAGCACATTTTTCTATAGTACTAATATTAGTACCTTAGTCCTTTTGTGGACATGGTACTAACATGAGTCTATGTGTGTTACTGGAACAGCCAGGTGTGAATCACACCCTGCTTATTTTTAGCCTAATATGAAAAATTCTGTACATGTTTTTTGATATATTATGAAATAAATTGAGTAATCCTCTTATTTAATACTGGAATAATCACAAATCATTGTATAAATAGTGGTAAAATCTCGTTTACCTTTCTTATCCAATATTTTCGTTTTGATCATTTGCTATATTAGTTCAAATAATGCCTACTTCCGTTCTCAGCTTTGTTTGTTTGTGTACCATATAAGGACCTTAATGCTTTATTTGGAAGCGTAAACAGATCGTAGCAAAAACTATGGCGTGGTTTGAGTTGGAAATTCTGTGCATTAAACGTAAATACGGTTTACCTGTGATTTTGAAATTGCACCAAAAAGCAATTATTTTCTCAACAAAACCGTATTATGCAATTGATGCATGTATCCATTCTCCATCTCACGTTATGTCTTTCAGCAACTAATACCATAGTGTAGAATAGCCATATATAGTCTGGCAAGCCTTATGTAGAAAAGAGATCTTGGTGAGAGTCTCGCATTATCTGTCATGGTGGACACGGTGAGGTTAGAATAACTATGCCATTTTATTTTACCATGGAAGGGCTTAATAAATTCAAAATAAGCCAAACTTCTTTGACAAAATGATTAAACTTATTTAGTAGATTTTGAAACTATTTGTGTTTCTGACTTAGGTGAGGATTTGTTTTGCTCCATTACATGATATGGGATCAGTTCGTAGCCTCAAACACAACAGAACTAGTTGAGGCTATGACATTGTAGCTAATTCTTCTATTGAAAAGGTAGAATGTACCCATACCACACATTTATGACATATGGTAGCCATTTACTCTCAAGCAGGCATTAAAATACTGTCTTAAATATGCCACCACTTAAAGACAAAAATATACTTGAATTACTATCTTTTAAGTTTTCCCAATAGTAAATAACATACTTTTCAAGCTGTGATTCATCATAGCTGTTGATAAAATTGGCAGGGCTTTCAATGATTGGTTTTCACGTTTCAGTAGCGTTTAAATATTGTTTGTACAGTTTAATTTGTGCATGTTCACATCTGTAACATCCAGCAAAACATGTGCCTAAGATCTATCCAGTGGATATTTGCTATTGTTCAACTATCCATGGTAGAGTTGGTAAAATATTTTCAGTTAGATAATGAAGTCTTTTTTAAATTGCAAAATGTGCTTGGATTATGATTGAAGTCAATTACATGATAATTTTCAGCATTGGAATTAATGAAGTGATACTATGCTAGTTACTTGTAAAAATATGAACCCTGTTTTACTGAGTGGTTTGAAATGCTCGACTTCACTAATTACTGTCACCTCACCTCTGTCAGGGTAGGTTAGAGTCTCGGCTCTGCCAGTGTGGGTATTCGAGAAAGCTTGCCATTAACTTCCCATGGGTCATTGGTTCTTACTGGAGCTTTCAGTTTCTTCTTCCACCAATTATACTTGTTGGCATATATAGTCAATCGGAATAGATAAATGGCATTAATCCCCAAAATAATAATAGAATAGCAAACCAAATGCATGAGACTTCATTCACTCATCTTAAAAGTTTCTAGATATCACTGTAATTTTTAGAATCTTGCATCCTGGAGAAAAATCACCTACCAGTTTGCCATAGATGTGCATGAATTACATTTTATTGATTTGTTCAGGTCTTAATTCATTTCCACCAGTAGGAAATTATAAGAATCAAATGGATTGATATTTCATCTTGTATTGTTCTTTTCAGTGTACTGTGAATTTTGTGTTGAAAGTACATGTAGCAAAATATATCATTCTTGATATATAAAGGTTTCAATAACTATTTTTGAGATGGCTTTATTTATGTTTAACCCTTTCATCACGTCAGACCGCATATCCGGTCCAGGAGAAGTAAATCCGTCAACACTATGGGAGAGTTTTCAGTCTAGGGCAGTGTTCTTTTTTAACGTTATAGTCCCCGACTAAATATCTTTCGGGGTACCTCTAATAACTTCCATCTGGTAATGTAGATGTTATATTTGGATTATCTCGTGAGTTTAGCTTGTATACAACTAGAAATAACGAACAGAGTAGGAACTTTTAACGTGTTTTCCGAATGCTGAAATTTGTATCCAAAATGGCAGCGTTTGAAGGAATTTTAAAGGAGAATTTTCTGAGGAATTAAATAATTTTGACCTGATAAATTTGGATGAAAATAAGAGAAGACATATGGAGAGACAATGAAATGCACTTGTGGGTGATAGTGATGACGATGAAGATGACTTTGAAGGTTTTGAACCAGAGGAATTGTACGCTCCCAGTGTTTTTTTTTTTGGATGAAGCCCGAAAACCAAAGAGATTTGTTTCAGTTTTCTGACAGAGTTGGGCACACCCGATTGTTAGATGGCTCCAGGAAAGCTTCGGATTATTTTCAAATATTCTATTCAGATGAAGTTTTTGGAAAAATTGTCCTTTTAATGAACTTAAATGCGGCGATCAAACGTGGCAGAGACAATAATAGGTGTATGGACAGATCTCACCTTGGAGATCATTTCGGTTCATTTTATAGAATTTTATATATTATGGACACCATGAAAGAAAGACTTGTGCTGCTACTGTGATTATTCACTAGTACATCTAGGGTCAATTGAACAAGTTTTGAGAACTTTCTAAGTTTTCTAAGAGGTAATAAAATAATTACTTGTATTTTACCTGTTGTGTTACCTGTTTGTACCTGCATTTTAACAAATGTAATAGATATGCATATTTTTATTGAATTAGTCAGAAAATGTGATTTTTAAACTTGATTTTGACACCTAATCCAGCCAGATATCTTTAACATTGGCAAAGTTATGTTGTTTCAAAGTCCACAAGTCATTTTGCTTTACAACTCCAAAGTTACTTTGTGTTGAGGACTCTATACCTACAAAGTTACTTAGTGATGAAAGGGATAAAAAATAAGCCTGTTATTTTGTTTTATAAGAAAAATGGGATCCACACCTACACATATACTGCTGACAGATTAATGAGTTACATTGGCATGCTAAAATGAAGAACTGGACATGTTATTGTTCCATTTTGTAGGGTTTAACACAATTTTTTAGCATGAGATTGGCTATACACGGTAGCCTATATATTTGTGGAGGAAGAACCCAGAATGACACAGGCAGAACCACTGACCCACTGGAATCTACTGGAAAGCACATAAACATATTGGTTGAGCTTGAGATTCAAATTTGTACAGACAGACAGATAGAAGGTGATATGTGTGAGTGATCTGTAAAGGCAAGCACCTTAGACCACATGGCCCCCTAATGTATTTTGTATATGTGTTTGTGTCTCTTAGACCACATGGCCCCCTAATGTATTTTGTATATGTGTTTGTGTCTCTTAGACCACACAGCCCCCTAATGTATTTTGTATATGTGTTTGTGTCTCTTAGACCACATGGCCCCCAAATGTATTTTGTATGTGTTTGTGTCTCTTAGACCACATGGCCCCCTAATGTATTTTGTATATGTGTTTGTGTCTCTTAGACCACATGGCCCCCTAATGTATTTTGTATATGTGTTTGTGTCTCTTAGACCACATGGCCCCCTAATGTATTTTGTATATGTGTTTGTGTCTCTTAGACCACACAGCCCCCTAATGTATTTTGTATGTGTTTGTGTCTCTTAGACCACATGGCCCCCTAATGTATTTTGTATATGTGTTTGTGTCTCTTAGACCACATGGCCCCCTAATGTATTTTGTATATTTGTTGTTGGGCTTAACACCATTTTTCAGCACACGATAGGCTATTCATGGCTGCCAGTATTAATGGTGGAGGAAGAAACCGGGAAATCACCGGAAAGAACCACCGACCCTCGAGAAGCTACCGGCAAGCTTTCTCACATATCTACATTAGCCGAATCCTAGACTCGAACACACCAGACAGAGGTGAGATGGCAGTGATCCGTAACGGACATTGCTTTAGGGCTTTAGGCCACTCGGGGGCTCTTATATTTTGTATATGTATTTGTGTATCTTAGACCACACAGCCCCCTAATGTATTTTGTATACATGTATGTGTTCGTGTCTCTTAGACCACATGGCCCCCTACTGTATTTTGTATATGTGTTTGTGTCTCTTAGACCGCATGGCCCCCATATGTATTTTGTATGTGTTTGTGTTTCTTAGACCACATGGTCCCCTAATTTATTTTGTATGTGTTTGTGTCTCTTAGACCACATGGCCCCCTAATGAATTTTGTATCTGTTTGTGTCTCTTAGACCACATAGCCCCCAAATATATGTATTTGTGTCTCTTAGACCACATGGCCCCCTAATGTATTTTGTATGTGTTTGTCTCTCTGAGACCACATGGCCCCCTAATGTATTTTGTATATGTATTTGTGTCTCTTAGACCACATGGCCCCCTAATGTATTTTGTATATGTGTTTGTGTCTCTTAGACCACATGGCCCCCTAATGTATTTTGTATGTGTTTGTGTCTCGTAGACCACATGGCCCCCTAATGTATTTTGTATATGTGTTTGTGTCTCTTAGACCACATGGCCCCCTAATGTATTTTGTATATGTGTTTGTGTCTCTTAGACCACACAGCCCCCTAATGTATTTTGTATGTGTTTGTGTCTCTTAGACCACATGGCCCCCTAATGTATTTTGTATACATGTATGTGTTTGTGTCTCGTAGACCACATGGCCCCCTAATGTATTTTGTATGTATTTGTGTCTCTTAGACCACATGGCCCCCTAATGTATTTTGTATATGTGTTTGTGTCTCTTAGACCACACAGCCCCCTAATGTATTTTGTATGTGTTTGTGTCTCTTTCTTTATGAGCCAGTTCAGGGAAAAACTGGCATTATGAGATACAATTCTGATGTTTATGTTATTACATATTCAGGTAGAGTAATGTTTCAAGACAATAGCAATACAAATTTTAGCACCAGTGTGTGTCATATTGTTTTTACAGGCTTGAAAAAGAATGTATACCATTTTCAGAGTGCAGTGTCCTGAAGTTAAGGCACAATTGCACAAACTGTAATGGAATAATTAATTGAATTGGTCACAGGAAGAAAGTCATCTGCATTTTCTCATTAAAGCTTATATAATGGTGTGAAATGATGTTTAATTATTAAAATACTGAGAAATTCTAGTTATCAAGGTTCAGTATTTATGATCAAGCTTTTATTTTTGATACATATATTTTATTTGTGTTACAGGTGAAATATTGGAGTTGTGACATTCTTCTGTGAAATGATTTTCTTTTCAAATAATGTAACCAAATAATGGCAATGTTCATACAATGATTTTCTCAATGCCATAGAATAAGATAAATTCCACAATCTCCAAGGATCATGGACATGTGATGTCATGATAGCAAAGCCTGACAAATTCTGTCACATTCTTAAACAAATTCTCTTGATAATTTCTACTCCGCTCTGCGGTGGGGAGACTATGTGGTTAGGGGTGGTGTGCTCCTAATATTATAGAAGTCCAACCCAGGCTAGATTCTGTTGAAAATTAAATTTAATGAAAGATAGATGTAAAGCTCCAAGCTCCCAGTCAGCAATGCCAAAGGTTAAATTGTTAAATACACAAAAAGTTGAAATTCAATGGATAACAATTTAATAACAATTCAGTAATCAAATTCATAAAAATTTACAATTTCACTCTTTCTGCATGACAATTTAATAGCCTATTGCATCACTTTATTAGCAGTATGAGATCAATTTCCTCCTATCCATCAATGGTATTCTTTTCTCACAATTCCTTCTCTTTCTCTCTGTTCTTCTGGTCTTCTCCAAGTTTCTTATCCTCCAGACTTCTTTTCCTCCTCCACCTTCTTTCCATTGACTAATTGTTTGTTGACTTAGACTGCTTGGCTAGTCTCAATTCCATTTCCACCTCTTGGAGACTAATGGGACTCAGTTGAACCAGAAATTTTCTGTCCCCTAGAAAGCTCCCTGTGAAAACACAAGGATGGTACAATATTTTTCCTTAGCCCTTATCTCACACTACATGCAGCCTATCATCAGATAATTGCTATTAAATTTCTTTGGTCACACATTCATTCACATTGAGATACCCATATGTCCTGCTTGTATGGTAAAACAAACTTCATAATGCAACACACATAATATCAATTACTTTTTATTATACATATATCAATAAATTGCATCAGTACCTATTCCTAATCCTGTTGTACTAAACAATATTACAATAATCTGATGCATTTCTTTATTTTACACTCATACAAAGTACACAAATATTCAAATAAACATTCTCTGAGATATGAATATGTACATAACTATTCTTGCAACCATTTTCCAAATTCACAACTAAAGCATGTGTAAATTCTAATATACTACATTAATAAATGCCCTGGTTTACTATGAAAAAACCAAATAGTGAATTACAAAATTGATTTTTACCACAAACTAACAATCTACATAGTTCTCAACAAAATACTCAAGCCCATATCTCAAATGTGCATATATATATATATATATATATATATATATATATATATATATATATATATATATATATGAAACAATACAAAGGTAATTATACATACTAAATGATCCTAGTAATTAAATATACATAATGCAAATAATTTCATTTATTATTCCGTAATATCCTGCAAAATTGAGTAAATAAATTCCTGACCTTTTCTAAGCTTTGTCTTTTGTTATAATCTACCTCTAAGTTTAATCACTAAATTATGAGTGGCTCTCTTGGATTAACCCTGTTGGTCAGCAATCATTTGCAAGTTGTAATGTATAATTCATGTTGAATTGCAATGATGCCCTATATCTCAATTTTTGATTGGACATCACTGTGGACAGATGCAATCAAACTTTGTGGACCATGTCCCTCTCAATATCTGTCAACATGGGGACAGATGAGACCATGCCCTGGTCACCCTGTGGACTTCCCTCTAATCTTAGGACTAATCTTTAACATCAAAGTATGATAACTGGCCATAGTACACAATTTATTTCACTATATTTTCTCTACATTTGTTTCTCAGTACTAAACTTTCCACTGTGTGACAATCAATACAAATCATATGTTAATCTAAAATACCTTCAAAGATGACTTTACAGGTTTAGTTCTTGTCAATGGTTGACTTGCATTTTTTTGAGAGGCTGAATTGTAAACAAAAACCAGGCAACAGAACACAGATTTCACTTCCTCCGGATCATCACCATGACCTTATTACTCAATGTGCACTGTCGCTGAAATACACACAACCACAATATAAAGCTCACATTTTAAAGAATAAACAATTGCCTTTAAATCCTTACCAAGAATGCCAAAATCTGACTCTAGTATCACCACCAAACTTTGACAGGAAAAAGTGATCTAAAAATAACTGGATTTTATTAATTGTGTACTGATTCCAACTACAAGCATTTGATTAGATGGTGTTATCTATTGGCTGGGCTGATTCAAGATTCCAGTCTCTGGTGGGTCAAGTAACCTTGCATAAGAGTTAAACACATGCCCACAGCAATCTTTAGACATCAAACACAACCCATCCTAATAGTATAGCTGGGGCTTAGCAAAGGTGACACATGTACTCTGTGTCAGGTCTTGTAGCTTGTTGGTCTTGGTTGTCTGTCCCAGCAGTGCCTTTATAATATTGACTGTGATCTCCTGATCTGAAGCTTTCTTACCACCCTCTATGTCAGCCATTACTCCAAGACACTGGTTTTGTTATCACATCCCCAACCTCACAAAGAATGCATGACTAGATACTAATGTCACATTACTTATGATGTTATTTTCTTTAGATGTTGAGACAAATAAAAGCAACAACTTGTTAACTTTTGCATATAGGCAAAATAATGCAAATCATTATTCTATCCAGTAACATTTGCCAGAGAGTAATTAAACAGCATTTTTTTATCCTTTCTTTGAATAATTTCAGCATCTTTTTATTGGACTGCATTCTTTATGATACATTGTTGTAATGTACAAAAATATGGTTGGCTTCTTACTTGATGATGAAGCTGTAGCAAGCCATGTTGTAGTATGTCTTGACAACAACCAATTCAAAGTATAAAGTGCTGGGAAAGTGATTTTCAGCATAAATTCACATTGAGAATGTATGGTATTTAGACTTGAATTCCTTGTGCATAAATAAACATTCCCTTCTAAAATTGGTTTTGAACTTTTGCTAACACAAAAATAAGTGCTGCATTGTTTTCACTGAAGATTTCACTATTTCTTTTTATGTTTTATTCCCTGCCCAAATTAATAAAATCAGTAAGGCAATTTTTGCAGTTAACTTTCGATCTGCTGAGTTTCATCTGAAATCATTGATGACGGTCTTTTTCTTTTTACTTTCAATGGACATCATGCAGGGAACTTTATTTTGCAAAAAATGGAAAAACAGTGGTTACAAGTGTGCAATGAACTGGAGTTGTTGACAACTGGGTTTGGTCTGGAAATAAATGTGCGGCCCCTTTTTAAGTGTGAAAAAATATTTGAAATCTGATTTTTAGGGGAAAACTATATGTATCAAATTAATTAGAAATCATTTTGTTGTGGATAAAATATATCTTAGTTTTAAAAAAGCCCCTCCCCCAAATATTAAATGGTTGTTCCATATGTTTTTGGCAAGATAGGAATACTTGCTGTGTATTCTTTGTTATGCCTGTAATAAAATTTGCCAAGTTGAATTACAGCAAAGTTGATATTGCATTGAATTGTCCATTATACTTGGTAGAACTTTATTGATTTATACATTATAACCCATGTATTAAGCAGAGGCATCTGATCTACTGGTTCACACAAAGCTTTCTGGATGTTGAATATTACATGTAGGAATTCCTTTACCAGCTGATATTGACCTGTTTTACAACCATTCACCTACAGTATATGTGTGCTTCTTGTCATAGATATTGTAGATTTCACTCCAGATTGAGAATTCTCCAAATTTGAGGTAGTTTTCACAAGGCTGTAGGTGGCAGCAATCAGGTTGTCTTGGACCTTGATTGAAACTCCTGGAACAAAGCTCTAAGGGCTGTGATAGTTGAATCAATGTGTGGATTAACTTGATGTTCTGTTCTTGATGTTCTGTTAATGTGTTATATGATATTCTTTGTTATAATTCCATCCTTTTATGTGTTTTATTATATTCTTTAGTCACTCTTGTTTTCAGTATGTGATTTAGATGCACAAAGAAAGTGTTATATGTGTGTTGCTTTTCAAAATGTTTTATTGTGTGTGTTGCTATAAGTGTTAGATTGTGTTTGTGTTGCTTTTAAATGTTTTATTGTGCATGTGATGTGCCATACAGTGTTGTATTGTTCATATGTTGCTTTACAAAATGTTTTATTTTGTATGTGTTGCCATGCAAAGTGTTATATTGTGTGTGTGTGTGTTGCTTTACAGTGTTTTATTGTGTATGTTTGTAGCCTTATAGTTATATTTTGTGTAGGTGTTTTACAAAAATTTTTTAATATGTTTATGTATTTCTATAGTGTTTTATTGTGTGTTGCTATACAAAATGTTATATTGTGTAAGTCTTGCCATAGTGTTTTATTGTGTATTTTGTTGCTATACATTGTTTTATTGTGTACCAGTTTGTGTTGTTATATAGTGTTTTATTGTGTACCAGTTTGTGTTGTTATATAGTGTTTTATTGTGTGTTTGTTGTTATACAAAATGTTTTATATTTTGTACAGTGTGATCCCCACTACAACATGGTAGTTGGGGGCCATAGAACCTGACCATGTAATAGACTGATTTTTGTTATAAGCAACCAGGTCAGTTAGCTGAAGAAAATGAATGTGGGTAATGATTTATAATAAATGTTGTCGCAAAAATATGTGCTTCAATGGCACAGTTATCATCTCATATTAAACGAGAAATACACCTGTAGTGAAAACAGAGAAGGCATATATAATATTTTACTTTATTCAGAGAACCATGTATTGGTAAATATACTGTTTATATATACATGTCTGATGTGTAGCAATGAATAAAGTATCACCATCATATACTCACCCATGAATCATGTCACATGCACAATACAAATAATTCCATTGAAATATGTACACAGAGATTTGAAATATTCAGTAATTTTATCACGGGTCATATAGGTTTGAATTCAGTGGAAAAAAAGATAGCACAATCACATAATGCATGATGAAGTACATTTACCTTTCATTACGTCCCAAGTCAGTAAAAATCTGCATAAACTTTTTTCCTGTTTAAATTAAATTTTCACAGCACAGTAAAAGTATTCATGTTTTGTCGAAAAATGAAACAATTCATCAGATTCCATTGCTTATATTTAAATTTGGTACCAACTTCCTTTGAAGAAAGGTTCTTTGTTTTTATTGAAGATTGTAGTCAGCTTTGATGAAGGGTGCATGTATTATTGAAGTCACCTCTAAAGGACAGCTTTGGAGAACCAAACAAATGCCCACTTTGGTGGCAACATCAAAAAATTGTATTGGATGATTGAAACTGATTCTTTTTCCCATTTGCTTAGTATGTTTTCATAATAATTTGTGCTTCAAAGGTAATGTGTTTTCTTTGAAATTTTGGCTACTTTTAGCTGGGTACATTTTTAAAAAAATGAATTGGCATTATATGGTCAATTGTAGTTACTGTTCCTATTGAATAGACAAGTACGAGCTTGTGTTTTTGTTTTTGTTTTTTACATTTGTAGTAGTGGAGTGATGCTGCCTTCCACACACACATCAGAAATTTAAAGAAAGAATCAATCAATGATAGAGACACTGATATTCTGGGCGGATGACAGGGATTACTACAGAAAATATGAATGTTCTGAACGATTTAATTCTGAGTGAAAAGAAGACAAATTTCACTTACCATTCATATACAAATGTCAGTCTAAGTAAATATATTAGTTACAAGCGAGTGGTAGAAAATCCAATGAAAGATAGATTATGAGAGATTGCCTGGTCCAGTTGATCTCTTCTTCCAGAAATGTAAATTTGAAGAAAAAATCGGATATCTTAAAACATAAAGTAGTCATGCCAGATGTTAACATTAGTGGATTATGATATAACAATACACTGTTAAGATGGTTTGTTAATATGGACAAGGAATTTGTTAATGTAACAATAGATAAATTTCAGTGCATTTTATATTAACTTTGCAGCTTTCTTTCACAGAGCCTCTGAATTTCTCCACTGCAAACTGATGGTTGTAAATACAGTTTAAACAGCCAACAATGTTGCCAATAAAAGAAAATCACCAGATGGTATATTTTGCTGCCAATAAGAAAAAAAAATAGCAGCTTGTGACACTGGTGAAGACCTGTGTGATTACTGAATAAACTTTTGCATGTTATTTTTTTTGTACTTTTAAGAAAAAAAAAACAATTTTTTTGTGTATGAGAAAAATTATTTAAATTTCAGGAGCCATGCCACGACTGTCTTGTATAATTCACACGTTAATCATTTCTCTACAGTGATAATAAAAAAGAATTTTTTTTTGTACAAGAAAAATACATGTATATGAAATTTTGGGAGCCACACTATGACATATTATATCTGAATTCATGTTGAAATGAGTGTGCTTTAATGGGTTCCCTTTGTATGTGTTATACAAAATCTTTTATTATGGATGTTATACAAAGTGTTTTATTGTATGTGTATTGCTATACCAAGTAAATCATGGATTAAGTTTGCTTTTAAACATAATATGATTTTTTCTGTTTTCAGACTAACAATGTGATGGTGCTGCAGAGGATGGTGAGTGTCTTATTTGGAATGATGTATTTGACATTGACTTGTGTGAAAACACATTGTTTAGAATTCTGTATTTGAGGCGTGTAAAAACATTTTTTACAATTCTGTATTTGATATTGACCCATGTAAACACATGTTTAGAACCCTTTAACATTGACTCATGTAGACACATGTTTAAAATACTATTTTTGACATTGACTCATGTAAACACATGTTTAGAATTCTGTATTTGACATTGTTTTGTGTAAACACACTGTTTAGCATTTAATATTTAACATTGACTCATGTAAACACACTTTGTTTTACATTCTGTATTTGACATTGACTCAAGCACACTTTGTGTGGCATTCTGTATTAGACATTGACTCGTGTAAACAAACTTTGTTTATCATTCTGTTTTTACTATTATACTCAAGCATGTGTCAATAAACACACCCCCCTTTTTCTGTGAAAACTACTTAAAATAACCAGTGTCTGGTGCACATTCTTGGTTCCAGTGTTTCTTATGGCTGGGGATTTAGGTCCTGACCATTTAAATTTTATGATTTTTTTTTTCTTCAGAAAAGGATACTTTGTTTTGTCAAAATAAATATTTTGGATAGATTTAGGGTTTTTTTTACTCGGCAAATCAAAGATTGGTTATTTATTTAGAACTGTTTACCTGTTTCACTCCAAAAGAATTGCAAATAAAATAGCCAGTCTTTATCATCAAGCATGTTATGTGTGTCATTAATAATTAATCATCTCAAAAATGGATCATACATATGTGGTATTTAGTGTGATGTGGATGGGCAGGGGAGAACTGACATCCTTAGTGGAGACCTTTCAATCACACAAAGAAACTAACCCTTCTGGCATGGACATACAAGTGATATGGAAATGGTTTTTTGCTTGGTATACACATATTTTACTTGTATTTGCCTTTTGATCACTTACCATTTGCATACTGTGGTTAATTAGTTGCTTTTCACAGGCAAACCAGGGACTTTCTATGGATGTTTGTTTATCCTACAATTACTGACGGGGAATTTAACATGTAATATCATTGCCAGCATTTTTTATATTAGCATGTTCCTGGTGACCTGCACTGATAATTTTGTCATTTAATCCCCAAAACATTAAAGGTGCTAATCCTTGTGGCCAGTTAAAAACATTGCAAGCTTTAAAAATGAAATCTGTAAGTAAAAAAAGATATTAAGTTTAGACTTTAATTTTAAAAATGTATAGCATTTGTAACTTGTACATGGTATATGTATAGGATGGTTTTTCAGCAAGCAAACAAAATATAAATCCCATATATTAGAACAAAAAATGGTTTAAAATAAACTTGTCAAGAACATGTCATGGCCTTTTATACAAATTTATCAAATACTCCTCCAAAACCATTGGGAGAATTGGCACTAAATGTTACAGACACATCCATCCGCTGATGGTCTATTTGTTATAAATGAAAATGCCTGTCATGCATGGACATAATGGCAGCCATTTTAAAATGTTTATCATGATACTAAACTTATGAACATATAAACAGGGGGTTTTCACTAAACCAGTGATGATAATGTTTCTTCTTTAAAGTGGAAAGCGATTTTTCTCTTGCCCTGAATTTGATTTTCCTCGGAATGGTTCATTTTTTGTCTTGTCTGGTCCAGTTCTTAAATAACAATCTGTCCTGCCCCTTTACACAATATTTTAATTTGTATAAAGAGAATCCTGGTAATAGTAACATGTCATGTGCTATTTAACAATCATTTGTAAGGGTAATTATGATTGGTCAAAAGCTTCTGTTTGTCCAATTAATGTTTGCAAAATAGAAACTGATATGAATACTTGCCAAACATGTTGTTGTAAAGTATCAATAGAGACTTGGATACAAAAATGTTTTGGACAGATATTTGAAAAAAATGGAAATGGGAAGAATTGATGGGATTGTAGCAGTTCATAAGAAAACTGAATTAGAGGGTTAGCATTTTGTGATCTTGCAAAAAATTGTTATAATTGAGAACAAATTAAACTCGTATGATTTTAGAAGTTAGAAGATTCCAAATGGGTTCCCTTCCAAAATATAAGGAGTGACTGTATATAGGTAGTTGGTGGGGAAGCTATGGTATTGTTTGCAGATGTCTATAAAAGATGTTTATGTCTGACATGTTTTCATGGCCCACAAATAAATAGTCACCCGTCAGTTCTGTGTCATGGAAGATAGCATTTATTGATCCCTGAATTACAGTGTTTATTGATTCCCAAATTTAGGGAGGATAAGCAGTGTGGAGCAGAACATTGCATTATGTCTGAAGACATCAGGGAAAGTATGATAGAGTATTTTAAGAAAGATTTCTTACACAAGAGGGCAGATGCAACCCTGCAGATGTGTACACTGCCTTTCAACAATACAAGAAGGGGTTTAAAAAGGACAAAATCTCTCATTGAGAATAAAAAGAAACAATTGAACCATTTTGCAGACAAAATTAGTACATTCAAAAAGAAAAGCAAATGAAATCTTTTTTTCAAGGCACATAACTATTGCCAGGTTGTGTCTAGTGGGGGAAAAAGACGTGTATTGATGTGAATATTTTCATATAATTGATGTACATATTTTAAAACATTTGTCATGAAAGACAAAATTTTGTCATGAGAAGAGAAAAGTGGTATACATTTCAAATGTGCTGTATAGTTACCAATTTATTGTGACTGAATTACTGTGGGAACACTAGCATGCATATGTAGTAACTTTAGCACTAATATTATTAAAGAACAAGAAGTGACAATGAACATTGGAAATTTTTTCCGGTACTTGTATTGTTTAAAGCTAATTAAGTTTATTATTTTTCAAATAATTCATTTTTTTTATGAAGCAAAAACTTTGCAAAATACCATTAAAAAGGGCCATTAGGAGCATTCAAAACCTAAATGCATTTTTGGTCAGGGACCTTTGGCCTTAAAGACCCCATTAGGAGAGAATCTCTCCCAACCCTTCCCAACACCCCCAACATTTTCAGGCATTTTTTTTTAAAGAGAAAAGTTTTTTTAAAAAAATATAGAACCAAAGTCATGTCTGCTAAATGGCTTATGTTTATTTGGCCCAAATGCAAATGCTACTGAGCTGATAATGGTGCTTCCATAGTGGCCATTTTGAAAATCTTGCTATCACAAAATCTCCTCAACAGAGGATTGTATGGACATCGGGATTACTCAAGAATACTTTTTTAAAGTTGTGCTGTTATGACATAAAGTATTGCTTCCATGGCAACCATTTTGAAAATTATGTTATCACTAGTCATACTGAATGGATTGTCTTAGTAACATTGCGTTTTCACTAAAAGACTTCATTGATGTTTGCTTGGTTCTGAATGAAAATGGCACCAGTTTGGCCACCGCACCAACCATCTTGAAAATCTTGTGACCAGATGGTCATGCAATTTTCAGGGTTTTCACCAAAAGACTTAATAGAATGTGTAGGTGGTCCTGAATGTAAATGGCACCAGTATGGCCACCACACCAGCCATCTTGAAAATCTTGTGACCAGATGGTCATGCAATTTTCTGGGTTTTCACCAAAAGACTTAATAGAATGTGTAGGTGGTCCTGAATGAAAATGGCACCAATATGGCCACCATATGAATCATCTTGAAAATCTTGTGACTGGATGGTCATGCAAACATGGGGTTTTCACAAAAAGACCTATTAGGATGTGTAGGTGGTCTTCAATCATAATTTTGCAACACTGTAGAATATTTAGTTGATTTTTGTTGCATTTACCCAGCTTTGTACTTATAAATTTGAGCCTTCTTCTACAGAAGATAATGAAAACTCAGCATTTTTTGTTGTTGCTCCTGTTATTTTTCTTGCAACTTAAAGTGATTCTAAAAAAAGTCTTCAAAAACCTTTTATTACTAAAATTTTAACTGTTCTCTACTTTCAGAACACTAAAAGGTTTGTTGTATTGATGCATTGACTTGAGTCTTGTAATTTTCATCTACAACTGGAGCCTTCACAAGGTAGTGAGAAGTTTGCTCACTGCAATTGTGCTTTTCAGAATAACCACAAATGTACACTATATGATAAGCAAGGTTGCCTGTTTAGTGAGTTAGGCTTAATACAAAATGTATATTCATCCCAATATGGGCCCACAACTATGAGGGAACATGTTACATATAGTACTGAGCCCTTCTCCAAACCCCCCCCTCCACCCCGTTTGTGATCATTACAACCAATGATTCATACTCTAATACATGTATTGGGAGGCATTTTGAACTAATTCTGCCAGGCCATGGATTGAAACCTAATAACATTCACATGAGAGATTCCCTCACCTCTAATTGCAAGAGAATCTCCTGCTTGACAATTACTGCTTCCATTATCCAAATGAATTAAAATCTCTCAGTTGTAAGATATCAACGGCAAAAGAAGGAGGGGTCAAACTTGGGTGATATATGGGAATCCACTACAGTAATGACAGCTAATCATGTGTGCACATGGGAATATTGATTTTAGGAAAATGGATTTGGCTTCAGTCTGATGGGAAGAAAGAAATCAACAATTTCTGTTAATATTTTCCAAAAATAATATCTGTGCATGAAGAATTTTGTAATAGCCTGATTATTGCTATCCGTATGTTTTATGTTGCATGTATAGCCAATCATCAAAAAACAGCTCCATATCAATAGCAAACTGATGATTTTTGTCATATCTATCCTCATTTTATATTCTTGATGTAGGCTAGCCTAACTGTATTCAAGTCTTTTTACCACATACAAGTTTTATTAACTTTTAGTACTTAAAAACATTATTTGATGTTTATTATTTGTAGTATTTTTTTGTGGTGGTTCATTAAGCAGTAGTGTTTACTTTTGTTATCATTTAGCCAATTTATTATCATGCCCTTTGCTGGATTCAGTTTGTAATGCTTCGGGTGATCTTTCAAACCTTGCAAACTTGTTGATTGATAGCCATTAAACTCCCTCCCCCCTGAAAAATGGGAGTGGGCATTACCTACCCTGATGTGTCGTTATGCACATTACCGACTGCATCTAGATCTGCATACCTCAGTCTCCAGAATGCCTTTGTTTTGGGATGAGAAAACCATTATTTGGGATGCATACATTGACCCTGTATCATATTGATTTCAGATGTGGGGATTGAACATTGGGCATCAAAGATGCTAACTGTTGTGTAACCTGTGTTAAAGATGGATAGCACATTTGACTACATATCCATTTGCATATGGACACAGTTTAAATTGTTATAAGTAAAAAATGTAAAATTACTGACTTACTCTTTTTTAAATACCACTGTGGGACACTATCACCTTAAGCCTAAGAAACTGGCACTTCAGTTTGCAATGGAACAAAGTTTCTTTAAAATGACACTTGCCTTACTGCAGTGTTTATGTGTGATCATGAGTTTTAATCCTTTTTCAGAAAGTTACAGTTCTGTGAAATGAGAACTTTATGGCATTTTTTATTTTTTTTTTATTTCTAAGAATGTTATTCATTCTGGTTTAAGCCATGTCCCAATGAGAAGTTTATTCTCTGAAATAGTATTTTTTTTAAAGAGGCCATTCATTCCAGTTTAAACAATGTGGCAATGAGAACTTTATTCTTTGAAATGTTTTTGTTTTGTTTCATAGAATGCCATTCATTCCATTTTATAATAGAAATATTAATAATAATAATAATAATAATAATAATAATATTATTATTAATAATAATAATAATAATAATAATAATAATAATAATAATAATAATAATAATAATAAAAATAATAATAAATACTTTATTTAGAGAAGGTAACAATCAGTTACAGAACTAATAAGTTATCTTGAGGCTTTCTGTCTGTTATGTACAATATATACAGCATATA
The DNA here is from genome assembly GCA_016746295.1 of Potamilus streckersoni. Lineage (NCBI taxonomy): Eukaryota > Metazoa > Mollusca > Bivalvia > Unionida > Unionidae > Potamilus > Potamilus streckersoni. The sequence continues at coordinate 1,245,029 of JAEAOA010001516.1, forward strand.
CATGATGTGAAGAGTCTGTTATGTACAATATATACAGTATATACATGATGTGAGGAGTCTGTCTTATGTACAATATATACAGTATATACATGATATAAAGAGTCTGTTATGTACAATATGTACAGCATATACATGATGTGAAGAGTCTGTCTGTTATGTACAATATATATACAGTATATACATGAAGTGAAGAATCTGGCATGACACTAAATAATTGTTTTTAAAATCCACGTATCAAGCCTGGAAAACATGAACAGTCATCTGTGAAAACATCAACATATATTAAATATAAAATATTACCCTGCATTAAAAAATTCAACTGTAAAAATGGTGCAATTCTGTATTTACCGCATGTTTTTGGACACCTTTTTTGGCAAATATAATATTTAATTGCCTTGCAATTTTTCGTACGTTGCTTCACTATAATATTTTATACAATTTATGTTTTCGGACACTAAGAAGATCTTCGTTTTAAAGTAAAATTTCCAGTGTTTTTGCCATTAATTTTACTGATTCAAAGTTCCCTTTAGTTGGTGCAATTATTAATCTGATCAGGGTATTTCCCATTGATTGGTTGTCACTGTAAACATCCTTACACAAAAAACTATGTCACAGGCAGGTGTGACAGTTATGGCTTTGATTAAAAACCATGATCCCTTCTTTATATCATAAATCATTAAACAAGATACCTTAGAGAGTCAGAATAGATCAGTAAATTCACTGGCATCATGCAACAAAACAAACCCCTTATCCCCAAGGCATTATGTACCACTGGGTTAAATGTTGTTATTGTTCTACAGGTAATAAACCTCTTTGTAGACAACAAATATTAATTGTGATTTAACATGTTCCATACATCCAAACCTATACTCTTTTTAATGAAAATGAAATGGTACCCTTTATTTCCAAACCCATCTGTCCAAGAAATCTCATGAATTATCATAGTAAGATTTATCACCTAGACACCTTGAAATCTCCAACATGCATCAAAACAATCTTTGAACAGTGGATTGTTTCAAGCCAGCAGGCCCTACTCATTTTGAAGCTACCCTCTGCTAGGAAACAAAAAGAGGAGAGAACCACAACAAAATGATCACCTTTACTTTACCAAAAAATACCAACATATTAATTAATGACTAGTATTTTGCAACTAGCTTTTTATTTTTACCCTTTATATGCATGCGTACAACACTCACCCCATATGGATCTTCTCATTCTTGGTGTTCTAAGATGAGCACTCGTACATGAACATTTATTTCTACTCTTGATACTGAAATGTTTGTCATAAATATCTTCAGAATTAGAATTCCAATTTTTTTAAAGGTTAATTTTTATTATTTTAATTACACAGACATAGCTTGCATACATTTGTAAGGTAGATTTTATTGATTACTGATTAGGCTAGTAAATGGTTAAACTGGATTGCATGATTACTAATATGGCAGTTATTTTATAAAATATGCACACAAATTTGGTTCAAATACATGTATGGCTGCATTTTCGGGTGGATGGACATGTATCAAATAAACAAAATAGGTGAGTAATGCCTGTTTTTCCTTCATTATCCTTTTCTTGGTGTTAGACAAAGTGCTTGTTTTACTTCATGGCAGCACATCATGTGAGTTATACAAATGTATCTGCATTACAGATACTGGGGAAGGCAAACATATGTTTTCTCCTGTTTGTTTTTGGACACTTAATTAAAGAATTTAATTTGTATTCAAACAAAAAAAATAATTATTTTTTGCCATCCGAAAACATGCAGTAAATACGGCAGGCAGTACTATAACTGTTCAATTGTCTAAAGATGTGCCAGTAAGAACTTTATTCTATGAAATGGTTTTGTTTTTGTTTCTAAGAATACCATTCATTCCAGTGAAAACCATGTGGCAGTGAGAACTTATTGAATGAAATGTCTCCCTGAGTGGATCATTCCAGTTTAAAACATGTGCCAAAGAGAACTTCATTTTAATTAATCTTGGACATAATTCTGAGATAAGATCAAATGTCTTAATGAGATGCATGTACACAGTGTTAGTTCTATGAGTAGACAAAGCATTGGTCACATTACAATGCTTCTTGATACTTTTTAGAGTTTAATAAAAGCTGCATGTTTGTAACAGTAACTTAAATAGATAAAATGTATCCAAATACTGCATTATGTAGATTCAAGGGTTGCATAGTAATAATTGCTTCTGAAGCAGATTTTTAAAAATGAAACAAATGAACCTTGAGTGTATATCAGTTTATTACTGATGGACTCCTTTGATAGAAACAAAAGTTTTAAAATTGTATGTATGGGTATGTATGTATGTATGTATGTATGTATGTATGTATGTATGTATGTATGTATGTATGTATGTATGTATGTATGTATGTATGTATGTATGTATGTATGTATGTATGTATGTATGTATGTATGTATGTATGTATGTATGTATGTATGTATGTATGTATGTATGTATGTATGTATGTATGTATGTATGTATGTATGTATGTATGTATGTATGTATGTATGTATGTATGTATGTATGTATGCATGCATGCATGCATGCATGCATGCATGCATGCATGCATGCATGCATCATGTGTGTGTATGTGTCTTGTGTATGTACATATGTATATATGTATGTATGTATGTATGTATGTATGTATGTATGTATGTATGTATGTATGTATGTATGTATGTATGTATGTATGTATGTATGTATGAATGTATGTGCTTTACTAGCATGTTAGAACAATTCTGACCATGCAACTTAAGGTTTAAGTTTTCAAAATCTGTTGATTAAAAAAATTGCAAGAAAGTATTGATCGTTGTCAAGATCACTTTAGATTTTTGGTCTCATGATTAATTCTTATAATCATTACTAGAGCCTCGCTCCACTAAAAGCTTTGATCACAGGCTCCTTTCATTTATGGACATGTGCCCCCTTTCATAGAATTGTTATGTTAGTAAACTTAAGAAAAGTGGTGTTAGAGAACACATCCTTTGTATTGAGTTGTCAGATGTGAATGGTTTCACTTTAATTCTATTAGAACCAATTGGCATGAATTATTCTTGGTTAAAATTTAAATTCTGATTGATGCTTGTTTTTGTTGTTTAAATTCAGCTTAACAAGTTACCTTTTTATGAAGGGTGGGATAGCATATAGATGTTTATAGTAAGGTTTATTTCTGGCAACAATGTATTGATGATGTGACATTTCTAGGAAAATACATGAAAACAGGTTAAACTCATTCAAAATACTGGATTGCCAGAAAAAGCCATACATGAAAACTTGTTGTACTCATTCAAAATACTGGATTGCCAGAAAAGGCCATACATGAAAACTGGTTGTACTCATTTAAAATACTGGATTGCCAGAAAAGGCCATACATGAAAACTGGTTGTAGTCATTCAAAGATATAATGGATTGTATCATTGATGTACATCAATACATTCACAAATGTTGGTATATCAGAACATTGAAGACTATATGTACATTGTGATATTCAAGACTATTGAATTTCATTTAGAACATACTGCATTTTTGGATTTTTGCTTGGACATTTAGTATTATTTGGGTTTTAATTCACAATAGACCATTCTTAGAATGTATTCATGTGACCTTGGGTCAACAAATCCAAAATGAGGCTAAGCTAGGCACCAACTTATAGATTTGTTAGAGCCAGGGGACCTAATTATGGCAGATAAAGGTTTTGTTAAAATTAAACCTATAAAGCATCTCAAATTACTTAACACACTTTGCATCAAAATAAATATGTTCTAATCACTATGAAAACTATATTGACCTATATTTTTGTTTGATTTTGAATGGAAAGGTTCAAATATATCAAAGAACACAATCGTGTGTGCTCCTTTAGCTCCAGGTGTAGCTGGAATAAATTCAGGCAAATGCCTCCAAAAGAGGCATTTAGGTTGCTCACCAGCAAATTTTCTTTCTTGCTTAGTAGGTTCAGACATCTGCTTTCTTAACCAAAGACTTTACAATTGAAACACGGAAATCATTGTGACTTAGTTTATTTTGCACAGGTGAGAATTTCAGGTACAACTGATAGGCATTAACAATACATACATTCCACACATGAAAAAAAGAGTTCTCTCCACCATTTCTTAGATTTCCTTACTACAGTATTGTATTGGTTGAATTGGTCACTTAAATCTACTCCTCCCATGTTTTTCACATAATCAACAATACATGTGGGTTTTGTTACATGTGCATTTGTTGTAAAAATTGTCTTACTGCTACCTTAGATTCATGAAAACTGGAGATCATATTTACATCTGGTTTGTCGTGATAGTTCACCAGTAGCAAATTGTCCTTTCAGCAAAAATACACTCACCCTGGTTTAGTTTTATTTTAACCTTCATTGCCTCTGCAACACAAGGAACAGCTTAATGCCAAACTTGTTAAGTTTGGCAGGTTGTAAACTCAAAATGTCAGATAACCTTTCCAAGGGCAGGTAGCCTTATCAGAATGGAGGTTCATATCTGGTGAATAAATCTCAGCAAATGTTTCATTTTTTTCAGTCATTGGACAGATTTGACATTGATTGTTATCATTTCCTGCCATGTGTAAATTACTTAGAATAGTTAGACATGTATCCCTACTCATTTCTTTTCTCTGAAATATGGAGTTGATATCACATCATCATTAGCCCAGTAGGAAATGAGATCAGATTTATGTACCAATCCCATTGCTATAATCAGTGTGAAAAAGAGTTTTAGCTGCTCAGGTGTGACATTGTCATTTCTTCATGTGAGTACTCATTCAAGTCTGCTCCATGAACTCTGATCTGCATAATGATTTGTTTTGATCTATCAGGTGCAATAACTCATCATCAGAAAGGTTTCATATAGTCTGTAGTCTATATGTAAGATGTAATTATAAGTACCAGTGAATGTGTGGTTGACAGGCTCATCATCTTTTCTTGTCCAGCTGGAATTCCGACTCCAGTTCCACTTTGGAGTCCACATCAATTTCTGACTCAAAATTACTCATGGGCATTTCCATCAACCACTTTGCCAGCTCCAGTAATTTCATTCTCTTCAAATCCTTTAATATCACTGTGATCTGCAGAATCCAGTATTTATTCTAAGAAATCACCATTGTATTCAGTGTCAGCCATTTTAATTTTTTCCAAGTTATCATGTGCTCAGAAGCAAGTATTTGTAAAACAAATACATAGTAAAGTACAATGGAATGCTCATTTAGGGCCTCTATAAACCAATCAAATATAGTTTTACAAGCAGTTGAAGTAATAGGATGCATACATTGTTGTTAACCTCCAAAAGGAATAAAGTTGCAATAAGTGATGCTAATTGGCATGATTAGCAATTAAAGGATCATAAATCCTGGTGAGAAGCATCTTCCTGGATATTATTGTGGTCCTGGAACCAGATTTGATACCTGACTTCACAAGCAAGATTAACCAAGATCTGGAGAGTATCCAGTAATTGTGATTGATCAAGCATGCCACATTCATGATGCTGCAAAAATCCAGATTTATAATGACACATTGCTGAGGTAAAGTTGTCACACTGTCAAGTCAGTAATAATATATCTCTCAGAGAATCACTTGCTAATTTTTTTAAGATATGTTATGAAAGGTAAACTAGTGCTGGTGGTCTGGTAGTTAATCATAGATAATTATTATATGGACTAAATTTATTACAACTCAAGATAATTATTATATGGACTAAATTTATTACAACTCAAGATAATTATTATATTGACTAAATTTATTACAACTCAAGATAATTATTATATGGACTAAATTTATTACAACTTAAGATAATTATTATAAGGAGTAATTTTATTACAACTCAAGATAATTTTTATATGGACTAAATTTATTACAACTCAAGATAATTATTATATGGACTAAATTTATTACAACTCAAGATAATTATTATATGGACTAAATTTATTACAACTCAAGATAATTATTATATGGACTAAATTTATTACAACTCAAGATAATTATTATATGGACTAAATTTATTACAACTCAAGTGGATATTGGATGGGTTGAGCAGCAATTAGCAAACTTGCTGATGTAGCAGGTGTCAAACATTTTGTTGCTGCAGATTGGTTATACTACAGGCAATATGGCAAATTTAACTACCACCTTAAAAAGTCAGTATGCACATTTTGATGTTGACACTGCCAATGAGGTTCATCAGGCAGATATTTGGTTTATACCACATGATACATGTGATACTATTAAAACTGGTAGACATCAGTCATGCTCATATAGTAGGGTACATATTTTATCATTGCAATCCATGGCCTGGCGATAGTAGGGTACATTATTACATCATGGCAATCCATGGCCTGGGGATAGTAGGGTACATTATTACATCATGGTAATCCATGACCTGGTGACAGAGGATATATGTTACATCATGGTAATCTATGGCCTGGGGATAGTAGGGTACATTACATCATGGTAATCCATGACTTGTGTGTTGCATCATGGTAATCCATGGCCTGGGGATAGTAGGGTACATTACATCATGGTAATCCATGGCCTGGGGATAGTAGGGTACATTACATCATGGTAATCAATGGCCTGGGGATTGTAGGGTACATTACATCATGGTAATCCATGACCTGGTGACAGAGAATATATGTTACATGATGGTAATCTATGGACTGGGGATAGTAGGTTACATTACATCATGGTAATCCATGACCTGTGTGTTACATCATGGTAATCCATGGCCTGGGGACTGAGGGTACATGTTACATCATGGTAATCCATGACCTGGTGACCCAGGATATATGTTATATCATGGTAATCCATAGACTGGTGACACAAGGGAGATATTATATTGTGGTAATTCAGAGACTGGGGACGGGGTATATGTTACATCTTGATAAATAATCCTTGGACTGGAGACAGTAAAGTATACATTACATCATGGTAATCCATGGACTGGGATAGAATAATAATAATAATAATAATAATAATAATAATAATAATAATAATAATAATAATAATAATGATGATGATGATTATTTAAAGAAGCAACTCATGAGGTCTTTTACAATTACATTTGTATAAATCTATTATTGACATAAAATGACATAATTTTATATACTCACTTATGTCTAGTCAGATTTCAAATGACAAAGTAACTTAAAAGTGTCTGCAGATCAGGGTCTGTACTGTTTATTCTAGTGATTTCTCCTAACAAACTTCACAGACCAAGATTTGTAAGTGCATTATGCGATGGCAGATTTGGGTCTGTACATTTTGCATTTGGACTTGTCTTATAAGTGAGTACATAGAGTAAGCACCAGATTAAAGTTTTGTTGAGAATACTTGTCTTTTTATTGATGTAGCACTTATTTTATGATATTGAATTATGTACCTTGGCAGCTTGGTTGGTGGAGGAGTTATTAACTATTGTGAAGGGTTCCGTGTGTCCCCCAAGCTAGAACACTTGTGAATATTTTAATGAAGTGTTGTGTTAGAAGAATATTTTTGACATGCTTGATCTTTGAATCAGGACATAAACATGGAGCATAGATTGCACTTAATTGCATTTTTATGCAATTCTTTGATTACTTTGATCACCAGCTTTTGCTTTGATCTCAGTTTGAATGCACATGAAAGTTAAATTAAGAACATGTGATGGAGATTTATCATCCTGTGCCAAATATTTAGCATTACCATTTTTTAGTTTGGAAATAATTAAGAAGTAAGATTGAAATCTTAATGGAAAGAAAGTAAATTAACCAATGTCAGGGTTGTCAAGCCAGACTTTGAGATGAAACATTGTAATTGAATACAGCTCTCCATGTGGGCACTTGTTAAAAAAATTAAACTGATGTGATTTAGTCATTAGGAGTTTGTGAAGAAGACCAACAAGACTTGCTCTGGTAGGAATGTTATAAAATTGCACTTTGTGAGGGTGTTTGTTATATAATATATTTTGAATGTGTCTGATGGTATAGTTTCTCCACAAAGCATCGATAATGACTCTCAGTTGGAAGAAAATGTTTGGATTGGACTTTCCCCATTTGTATTTTTATGATAATCAAAAACACATTTCTTCCAATAAGTGTGATACAAAAATGAAAGTTTTATAATACTCCCAAAATCTTTATTCCATGGGGAGACTAAGATGATAACCAAAAACACATTTCTTCCAAAAAGTGTGATACAAAAATGAAAGTTTTATAATACTCCCAAAATCTTTTTCCATGGGGAGACTAAGATGAATGGCATGGAAAAGTTAGAAACTGCAGAATACCAAAAGTTGTGATGAATTAGTCTGATAAATGTAGTAAAGTGGAGACTGTTATTATTTATGAACCTTATTGTTTTTTTATTTGTTTCAATTTTGATACCTTTACTTACAAAATGTTTCCACTAATAATGTGTTTATAAATAAATAGATGGATTAATGGTTTTATGTAGGTGAGACAAGACTATAAAGTAACTAAAAGTAAATTGGCTGTTATTACAGAGCTGACTATATGTGGCATAGTACAAAGCTGGTGTATGTGGCATAGTACAAAGCTGGTGTATGTGGCATAGTACAAAGCTGGTGTATGTGGCATAGTACAAAGCTGGTGTATGTGGCATAGTACAAAGCTGGTGTATGTGGCATAGTACAAAGCTGGTGTATGTGGCATAGTACAAAGCTGGTGTATGTGGCATAGTACAAAGCTGGTGTATGTGGCATAGTACAAAGCTGGTCAGTGCACCATTGAAAGGAAAACAGTTTTAGATGCATACAAGGTCACATTGTGTATGAGTGGAGGATTTTTTAGACCATGTGCTATTTGCTAATAGAAAACTAGATTACACCCTTTTTTAGCACCGTCTGTGGGGAAACATGCAGTATAGTACCTTTTAGAAAAGTGCATGCAGTACTGTGTCATTATAACATTGTCATAGTTGTGTATTTGTACTGTCTTTTAGTGAAGTACAATATGCAGCACTGTCATTATAACATTGTCTATGGGAGTCAGTGTAAAATTTAGTCTTTTACTGAAGTACAATATGCAGCACTGTCATTATAACATTGGCTATGGGAGTCAGTGTAAAATTTAGTCTTTTACTGAAGTACAATATGCAGCACTGTCATTATAACATTGTCTATGGGAGTCAGTGTAAAATGTAGTCTTTTACTGAAGTACAATATGCAGCACTGTCATTATAACATTGTCTATGGGAGTCAGTGTAAAATGTAGTCTTTTACTGAAGTACAATATGCAGCACTGTCATTATAACATTGTCTGTGGGAGTCACGTCATTATAACATTGTCTATGGGAGTTATGTCATTATCACATTGTCTATGGGAGTCATGTCAATATAACATTGTCTATGGGAGACTTGTATTGTACTGTCTTTTAATGAAGTACAATATGCAACACTGTCATAACATTGTCTATCAGAGTCATGTATTGTACTGTCTGTTAGTGAAGTACAATATGCAGCACTCTGTCATTATAACATTGTCTATGGGAATCGGTGTAAAATGTAGTGTCTTTTGGTGAAGTACAATATGCAGATCTCTGTCATAACATTGTCTATGGGAGTCACGTCATTATAACAATGTCTTTGGGAGTCATGTCATTATGACATTGTCTATGGGAGAAATGTCATTATAACATTGTCTATGGGAGTCTATTGTACTCTATTGTCTATTGTACTCTTTTAGTGATGCCATCTTATAAAGAAGCACATGATACTTTTAATTTTTACTACCACATAATAACTGTGCCACATTACTGTGCAACCTTATTAAAGAAATGGTGTTATAATGAAGGACCCTATAGTGAGGGAGTGCCATATATGGAATTATGTATGTTGGGTCTGTAAAACTAACAGAACTGGCCATCAAAGAAGTGTATGGAATCCTGTATTTTGGGTCTTTAAAACTAACATAACTGACCATTAAAGCAGTGTATGGAATCCTGTATGTTGTGTCTGTAAAACTAACAGAACTGGCCATCAAAGCAGGTTTGACTATAATTTACTTTTTAACTCCTTTCAGCCGATCAGCCAAGGTGGCTTCCCATGGGATGGCGCTGTCATCATACGATGATCTGCTGAAGCAAGTTGAGAGTCTACGTGTGGAAAATAAAACCCTCCAGCGAGAGCTCAAGGACAATTCAAGTCACCTAACAAAGCTTGAGCACGACACTTCTAACATGAAAGATGTTCTCTTTAACTTTCAAGTAGCCATGCAAGAAGACACTGAATTCAGCTTTTCTGATGATTCGATGTGCAGAGAGCTTATGGCGGAAGGTGCTGATGTTGGCAGTTTTGGTGAGTTTTAATACAACTTTACATCATCAGTATAAATGTTGTGACAGGCATAACCCATTGTGTGCAGTATTGTCTGTTTTGGAATGGTGCTTTGTCCTAGTTTTATAACATCTGTTCCATCAGCATCTAAGAAAGTTTTTTAAGCTTGGATTATTAGAACATTGTTGAAGAGCGTTATGGTGCAGTGAAGTTATGAAACTTTAGTTGTTGCAGGTTCCAGATTTGAGTTTTCTGTTCTTGGAGCTTGACATGGGCAAATGACTCTTTGTAGTATTAGGACAGTCATTTGAATGCAGAATTTTCAGGTGCATGAGTCATAAATTGCGTAATTGCAATATTTTTAATGTAGCTTTAACAATTTTTCAGTCATATCACTACAATGTCTGCAGTGTGACAATTTATAGTGATGTTTAGCACTGGAGCATCATGCCAAAGACATATGGCATAATGTCCCACCCAGTCACATTATCCTGACACCAGGCCGACCAGTCCTAATGTCCCACCAAGTCACATTATCCTGACACCAGGCTGACCAGTCATAACACTAACCTCTTAATGCTGAGCATCAAGCGAGGCAGCTGTTTGTACCATTTTTTAAAGTCTTTGGTATGACTCTGCCGGGGGTGCGAACCCGCAACCACCTGCATACGAGGCAGACGCTCTAACCACTAGGCCACCGGAATGGTTAGACATCTGAATTGGATGGATATGGATGATAAAATGATTTGTATATCGAGTTTGGGATAATTTAAGTCTAAACTTTACTTCAATATCGGTAAAATTTATGTAAAATGCAGGTTGAAAAGCAATACACATACCAATGTGTGTGTTTTATCTTTCACGATAGATTTTGAGAAAGAGGTTTAGTTGGGTGGTTTCATAAAATACCTGCCAGAGGGAATTGATATAACTTTTACAGTGTTCAGTCTTTGAGAAAATCACTCTATGACTTTGCAAAAATTGGTGATGGTTACATAAATATGGAGATTTGTTATTTTTTATTTATTATTATTTTTGTTGTTTTTTATTATGTTTGCTATTATTGTTGTTTATTATTATTTTTGTTGTTATTGGTTTTTTAATTGTCACTGTTTTGTGTTTATGTTAGAGAAAGGTGATATCATGTGATGGCAAAGATAGAGTAATGGCCCTTTCCCAAGGGCACACAACTATTAGCTGATTGAAGCTGATCTAATGAGGAATCAAAACCTACTTCCATCAGATCACATATTACCGTACCATGGTGGAACAACTCTATATTATTGTGGCATTTACCTCAATTATGTATGGTAGGACTCGTATATTACAATGAACACAAATTTCAATTTTAATTAAGTTGAAATCTATGATAACAACAGTAGTAAAAAAAATAGGTATCATATCTGAATTAAGTGCATTGTGGGTATATATATATATATATATATATATATATATATATATATATATATATATATATATATATATATATATATATATATATATATATATCAATTATTAATAATATTTTTTTGGGAATATTACTAATTTTAAAAGTAGTTTAACTATTATTGATTTCCTATTTATGTTGGATAAGTAGGCTCATTAGCAGCATTGTGTCAGTTTGGGTTCATAATGGCTACCATGAAATCATGTTGCAACCTTTACCTTGTAATGGCATGTATGTCACTATCAGGATATGACCGATACACTGAATGTATTTAGTAATCGAAACCTATGCAAGTATATCAAAGTTTGGAGTTTTGTATATGCTGATCAATGTAATTGCATGCACTTTTAAAAAAGTGTTGTTCATTCTTTTTCATTGTAAACCTATAAAAATTTTAAAGGAAATTTCACTATAAGATATTTGCATTCTTACTGGCTACAGCTTTATATGCATAAACAACTGCTAGACTACGGTGTCCAATATTTATTGGAGACTTCTGTTAGCTGCTGTAATATAGAGCCCGTGATAATATAGCGTTAGACTATACTGAAAAAGACAATGACAGTTGCTGCTGCTGACTATGCCTTGAAAGCAGAGACCAACTGGAAAATTTCCTTTATCAAGAAATAGTTTGAGGAACAAATTTTGAGGACAAAATTGCAGAACTTGGAACTCTTGAAAAACAACTTGATGACTAGCTACAAGAACTGAGAAATTCACTCTAAAATATTTTTGACTTTGTGAATAGTGTAATGTAGACATTGTAACATTGTTCGGTGACTGCAATTAATATAAGAATGCATCCTGAAACACATGATTTTGAACCTTGAAAAACTGTGAAAATTGTTTGAAAGAAATATGCTTCTGACCCTGATAAAAAGTGAAATATGGATTGGAATATACCAAAAATTCAACTTGCATTCAGTGATGAAGCATCCATGTACATTATATTTATCATACAGTAGTATGCTTTGAATTTCAGTTGGGAATATGCACAGAGACTCGTAACATTGCTTACAATATATCTGTCATAATGTACTCTAAATTAATATTATTGTATAGTACATGTATGACAGATAAAGTGTAAGCAACAATAGGAGCCCCTGTGAGCATGTGGCAGAATGACGTGAAAAAGCACACAGCTTGTGAAAAGCACATATATATTGGAAAAATGAGAGCACCCAGCAGGTTTCAGTTTTGGAGTACATTAAGGAACCTACTGAATTCAGCATGTTACCGATGCTGAAGCATTGTTTGTGAGTTTTTTTGTTGAACATAATTTGCCTTTCTCAGTTTTAGAAAAGCAAGTGTCAGTGAAAGAATATTTCCCACTGTAATGCAAAATAAGACCAACTTTAGTGCCTCCGTAGGTGCTGAAAATGTGCAACAATTTTAGTCACCAAGATTAAACAAAAGGCAAGATAGTTGAAATGTTTTAAAACAAATTTGCCATACACTAATTGAGGATGTTCAAGTCTGCCATAGTATTATATCATGACCAGTAGTGTGAAGAATGTGTATATGAGTAAATTTGGCTGCAAAAAAATTTGTACTTCTAATCAGTGTTTCATTTACAGTAATGCAGTAATGACAATCAAAGTCCATGGAGTTAGTGTCATGGTATAATTTTTCACTTTGTTCAAAATTCACTGATTTTTATCACTCTTTTCACTAATTGCATAAGGTTGGCAGCTCTGCAATGATGCACCTTTTTAGTATTACCTGTAAAGAATTTAGACCTGTAGGAGTGCTGGAAATGAGACATCTAAAGATCTACCTTTCAAGTTTTTTGTAGCATGAAGTATTATACTCATGTTTGTTGGCTTTTGGCCAGTTTGATAAAAGTTGATACTTCAAACAGTTGTGTTTATATTATATGGCCTTATTAAATACAATGTTCTTGGTGTGTTGTGATGTTGTTTATGGAAATAACCTGACATACCATGTTGTAATTAGGACTAATTTTAGCCTTTGAAATTTATTTTTGAAAATGATTCTCAATGGGCAGTAAATTACAGAAGTAAAGGTGGCTTGCTAATTTACTTGCTTGATGTTTATCTTATTGAAAACTTTTCTATGAAGACCTGCCAAACTGGCATAAAAGACTGGCTTAGGTCTAAATATGTGAAAACATGACTTGATATTTGTTGTTTGCACAGGTGCATGGTTTAAAATGATGCTTCAAAATCATTTATAAAATGGTAGTTTTTGCCAGTAGAATTGTTGATAAAAATTTCTTATTGCCATCATTAAAACTTGGTTTTCTTTTCTCTGAATGAATTATTCAGTTTTCTCTGACCATATTTATATCATCATTTCAGACAGGTCTATTTTCATGCTGAAATGTTGGGGAGGGGTGGGTGGTGGATAATTCCCTTCTAGATCTGTAAAAGAAGGAGAATCCTTCTTAATACAGGAGGGAATTAATGAAGAACTGACACAATTTTCACACATATTGTGATTATCACCTACAGGTTGTTTCAGTTAATTGTTAATTCATTAATTTGTTATTAATTTAATTCTGATCAATTAACTATCAGAGATAGATTTATACACAATATGATATTCTTCAATTTAGATATTATCTAAGAACCAGTCACATACTGCAATCCTGATGTTTCAAGTTTTAGCCTGCAAGCTAAAAAGCAAAGATTCAGTTTATACATTATAAGAAAATGTGACCTTGAAAATTTTACCCTTGTATTACATTCTTATCAATTTTACCAGCTTGTAAAGGTTTTGCTGATTAGATGATGAGTGGCCATCTCACCTGTCTGCCTTGGTCTGAGTCTCAGGTTCTGCCAATGTGGGTAGGTGAGAAAGCTTGCTATTAGCTTCTCATGGGTTGGTGGTTCTCTCTGGGTGTTTTTCTGGATTCTTCTACTTTCCTCATGTTGCTTTTGCATTTATGTACAAGTTAATTTCTTGAGATAGATATATTGATCAAAGATCAATGACAGAATGCATTATTTGACATTTGTAGCTTACATCATATAGGTCATGTTTTAATCAATAAAAGCAGAATTAATTAGATTAAGTATTTGGATTGAAGTGGGTTTATGCCATTTTTAAAATAAACATTTAACAAAACTGCATATATGTTAATTTGTATAAAAAATGAAGCAGTCTTACTTGCACTTAATTACTAGCATATACATGTTTCTGTCTAGCATATGATATCTGGCCAAGTTAAGCACAGTGATAACAGGTGATAATTGGAAGTTTCAGTTGCAGACCCCTCTACCAGAAAACATGCAACCTTCTGTGACACAAATTAAGAAACTGAGGTCCAGTCTTTATTGCACTAGTTAATTAGTGGTGCTCAAATATTTCAGATATAATAATTCAGACTTTGTGAATAGAGTGCATATTTATACCTTAGTCCAGAAATATTGTGAAACTATGTATATCTAAATGTACAACAACAAAAGGCACAAAACAATTGATTCACTTATGTTTTTCATTTTATTCTGTTCTCATGCACCTTAGTGGAACATATCTGCATTGAGGCTGAATCAGTCTGCAGTGCTTACACTTAAATCTTAATGAGGATGATATAACACTTAGACCTCATTGATGATCATAATGTGTGTATGTGTGTGTATATATATATATAATTAATTTTGATGTACAGGAGTTGCAATGCTATATAGTCTAGTCCTATTTCTTTGCAAAGCAGATTTGGTTTCATATGTTTAACTGGCTAACATGATTTATGGCTTTTATATCTGATTCAGACATTATAGAAATATCAATGCCATGGAAATCAATTCATCAGCTATTTTAGATGTCCATGAATATTGCATTTATATAATTGAAAATAATTTTTTTATTCCTTTTTTTGTAAGTGCCAGGATATAAGAATAGTAGTCTTTTGACATCATACCTGTGATAATGTCTCCATTTGTTCTGTGGCATTTAATTTTCAGAATTTGAGTTTATGGTATATAGTCTTGTTTGTAAAGGAGAAATAAAAAGGGAAATAAAATCCTATGAAACAATTACACAAAATGAAAATTATTTTTCAAGACTTGAAATAATCCTCATTTTCTGTGTGTGGTGAATCAGGGGTAAATGATATCCTTGAAATCCAAAAGATAAAATAATGCATTCATCTCAAATGTACAGCTCAATATATGCAGTGTCCTTAATGAAAACTTGCAGTATTTAACATGATACACACACACACACACACACACACACACACACACACACACACACACACACACACACACACACACACATACACACACACACATGCTTAGTGAAAACGCAGTATTTAGCTTGATACACAGTGTCCTGTATGAAAACTTGCAGTACCTAACTTGATAAACAGTGTCCTTTATGAAAACGTGCAGACCTAACTTGATACACACAGTGTCCTTACTGAAAACTTGCAGGACCTAACTTGATACAGTATCCCTTATGAAAACTTAAGTATCTAACTTGATACACAGTGTCCTGAATGAAAACTTGCAGAACCTAACTTGATACACACAGTGTCCTTACTGAAAACTTGCAGGACCTAACTTGATACAGTATCCCTTATGAAAACTTAAGTACCTAACTTGATACACAGTGTCCTGAATGAAAACTTGCAGAACCTAACTTGATACACACAGTGTCCTTACTGAAAACTTGCAGGACCTAACTTGATACATGTGTAGTAGGGCTTATTTGATGTAACTGTATTATGGGTTGGTCACAAGCAAAAGGTTTTTTTTTCTACATTCCCAGGAGACCTTTTTTATTAGAACCAAACAGCTGGTCAAATTGTATTAATTGCAGATCCTTTATCTAACTCTGATCTGCATATCAAAATGCACAAAATCTAAATTATATAATCCAAAAAATAGTCTTATATCTACTCTCTATACATACTCCCACTGCTACTATATGTTAAAATTTCCAAAAATATTATGCTAACTAGGAAATTGCTTGTAAACTTTATCCTTGTGAGCAAATTCATTCTGAATAAAAATATAACTACCTAACTCTTTTTTAATCACCTTATACCTAAATTAAAAGAGATTCAAATTTCTCTACAACTGGTCACTAATTTTAGTGTTTAAATATTTAGGCAAACTTGCTATAATTGATTTTAATTAGCTTTACAAAGACATAATCGAACAGTCATACTGACTTTTTTATTTCAGTTTCCCAAGTAGCACTGTAACTTGACACCAACGTCTTTGAGTAGCTGCTGATAATGTTATTTGACAGTGACTAAAGAGCTACTTCTCTATCATAGACATACTATTTTTAAATTTATGGTGAAAATTTAGAACATTTGTACTCAAATATATCTTTTCTTCTAAAATGTATAAAAATACCATAGCACCTGAAATAAGCTTCATGAAAACTTAGTTATACATAATTCAGAAATACAACGTTTGCTTTAGACACCTGACAATGTTTCTTGAAAATATTCACCAGAAATTAACAAGAAAAACAATGACTCTCCAGAAGTTGACTGAAAAAAGATGATTCATTTTTTAGAGCCTCTTCATCAGGAAAAAGAACCAAAATAACTGAATAAGTCGGAATGATAAAGACCTTTCACACTGGTCACTATGTATTATAACCCCACCGATGGATGAGTCAGGGTAGTACTGATTGGAAGGTTGGCAAGAAGATTCCTTAGCAGTATAGGCTTTGTGTGGATTTTCAGGTCAGATGATTTTGACTCAGATGGTACCACAGTGGCTGCCTGACAAATACCTTAGTCTGGTTTATAGTCCAAATTAACTCTGATCTTTACCAGCCCACTGGAGATATTCTGTCATTAATGATGGGATGTGAGCTCAGAGCTCCATGCCATATTAAAAAATTGGTGTTGATATAGGGTAACTGCTGACCCCATGTAACTTGGCTGATGTCAGACAATCTATCAAATTAGGAGATCTGTATAATCCAGTGTGCTATTTCACAATGCCACATTCAACAACATTGCATCTAATGGAGACTTCAAAGAAGTAAATACAACCTTTAATAGTATGTCACTTTGACATTGAAAAATTACAACACTTCCATTGACCATATTTTTGGTCTTTGATAGTATGTCACTGTGACATTGAAAAATTACAACACTTCCATTGACCATATTTTCACAGGTACACACAAGGGTTAGAATTTCATGCCAAGGAGTGCAAAAGGTCCACTCCAGTTTTTTTTTCTTTCTGACACTGTTATGGGGTTTGTTCAAGCAGGCAGCCAGGTTATAGCTGTCATAATCATTAGGTAAACTTTTTTCCCATTCCATTTAACTGAGAAAAATAAATGTGAAGTGAGATCTTTTAGATTGAATTTTATACATGGGGCATCACTAAGAAGTGAAAAAAGGTTTTTCTGATGTAATGTTAAAGTTGACAATACATTATTGTTTTTTTTTTTTTTTGATTAATATTCTCTTGAATCTATTCCTGCAACACACATCACAAGGGAAGATAACCCATGAAGGATTGCTACTTATGAGATGTCCAATAATACTTTAAGTCATTAAAATAAGATTAATATTTTCGTTAGTGAATTAATTTTCAGTAAAATTTTTATTTACATGAAAATTGATAAAAGGGTGATAAACATATATAAAGTAATGCTTGCTGGATATCCAGACAGATGACTTATTCTGTTATCATACTTTTATAGTAGTATTTTGTAAGTGCCTTATTATGCGAATAAGTGTGGAGATAGACCTCATGTCCATCTGTTAGGCGTCACTCCTCCAGAATTTCATGTACTTGCAATTGTTTGAAACTTTACACACATTTCATCTTATGGTCAGTAGTTGGTATTATATAAACATGGTGCTGCTATGATATCCAATATGGCGGCCACAGCAGCCATCTTGAAAATAGTATTGCAACTTTAATGGATTGTCATAGCGTGGGATTTTCTATGACGTCTAATTGGTCCTACACGAACATCCCTAAATTATAATATAAAAAAGTATATGCGACTTACAGGTCACTTGTGTTGATAACTTAAAAGGACCTTTACATGACTATATTCAATACTTGTAAGTGACATGTACATGAAGGATTAGGATTTTATATGCAAATTAGCCATTTCACTTATAAATGAAGTATTCTTTACTTGGTTATGAAATGGGAAATATTCACTTTACACTTGCACAGTATGTCACTTATTGGTTGATGTTAGTGAATTAGGCATTTCACTTACAAGTGGAGTATGTGCACAGGTAAAAGTGGAGTATGCTTACAGGTAAAAGTGGAATTTGCTCTTGATAAAAGTGAATTCCTGCTAAATTCATCAACATTGGGCTTGAAGAAAAAAAGCAGCTTCCTTACTTCCCTTGTTCCCTGCCCAACATGTAATTGTGTCCTTATATAAAGTCTTCAATTTTATATTATGTGAATGGCTTTCTACAAATTCTCACCTTACATAACTCTTTCATTTAAATGATAATTTATAAAATAGTTTCCAACACATTAGCCTGCTGATTGGAGACATCAGTCCACATGAAAAGCTTGCACAGTATCAAAGTGTAAGCATGAAGATTATTTATTACCCATGTAATAAAAACAAGTTTTCTTTCAAACTACTTTTTGGCAGAATCTGCTATCAGGTAGAACTGTATGCTTGTACAACTGAATTCAAAAGCATGGTTTGATTCAAGTGCAGGATATTAGGTTTTCATTCAGAATCCAATGACCGTTCTACTTCAGCTTGTAAATGAATGTTGTCCCAGATTCAATCTGCAAGTGAACCAATGAATATTTGTGTATAGTGTATAATGCTGGAAAGAACAGTGCACAATGCATATTTGTGTATACAGTAGTCCCCCTCTTATATGGCCACCCCTTTTGCACCGGGAAATTCGCTTGATAAGGCGGGTAACCTTTCCAGAGTGGGACTAAATTTTTTGTGAGAAGTATATGTACTAATAAGAAAGCTTCATTTTTCAATGCATTTAATATCTTTGTTTAAAAGCAACATTAAATATTGAACGGTTCTTGTGCTATAATAATTGACTTATTTCAACTGAATATGCATTAATAGTTCTTATTCTTGGCGTAAGCGTGATATGCAAGCGGGTGTTGTCATGCACATTGCAAAACCATTCAAAAACATCATTTGAATCTTGGTACATATGCAATTCTCTTTCCATTTGCTCCATTTTCCCACTGCTGCTAAATAACTTATTGGTTACGATGTTATTTATTCCAGTCTTTTCAACATAAAATTGTTATATTGGAGTCTTTTCTACCTAAATTTGTTTGACCAGTCCCCTTCCCCACCTCTCCCGATGTTTTCTGAAATAATCATCTTTGTTTTTATGAGGACAGGTCAATGTTTGGTGTGAAAAACTGCTTGGATAAGTACACTGATTTGATCTGAACAGTAGCACATCCCACCATTAAACTTTACAATTGTTGAGTAATAGCCATTAATTATGTAAGTTCAACCTCTTGCAAAGGGAAGCCATAAAGGCTATCCACCATTTTCAGGCAGACTTTGGTCTTGTCCATCAATATTGCCACTTCTCCAATGTTACTACTATATAGACTTTTTTAAATTGATCAGACTGGTGGGAAGTTATAAATTTTGGAAAAGATAATAACAGTAGCACCTTTGTTGAACTTGCATAGATTGCATTTTGCAGTAAATCTTAGACTTAAGATGTTATTTCTATTTTGTTGTAAATTTTGCACTTGAGACTGTAGTTTACATTAAAAGTATTGTTGTTATGATGGGGCTTAATGCCATTTTTCAGCATATGATAGGCTATACATGGCAGCCAGCATTATTAAAGGTGGAGGAAGATACCAGGAAATCTTTGGAAAGAACTACTGACCTACGAGAAGCTACTGGCAAGCTTTCTCACATATTCACATTCCCTGAATCTTAGTCTTCAACCCACACAGACAGTGGTTAGTCTTCAACCCACACAGACAGTGGTGAGATGGCAGTGATCATGTAACGGACAGCACTTTAGACCACTTGGCCACTTGGGGCCCCAAAAGTGTTAGTCACAGTGAACTTATTAGTCCATGTATATTCAACTGATGAAGGCTTATATCTATAAAAGTAGAATTGAAATTTGGGCAGAGCATGTATCATATTTTCAATATTACTGTACTTATAATTTTGTACTTGTACAGACTACTTACTTCACTAATTATAGTTGACTAACTTATAAGTAACCGGTAAGTCCCATACAAGTCAAGCATATCAAATACAAGTCAGAATAAGTTATTTTCTTAAGTGATGTTGTTGATCTGGCATCTAATATGGCCACCATGACATTCATCTTGAAAATTTGAAATTACATATAGTCATATATAAATGTTGGGTGAAAATTCAGCATTAATAATAAATTCACATTATCATGTTTTGAATCGTTTTTGTGTCTATCTTTATATCTCTACCCCCATTCATTTTTGCATGAAATACTGTAAGGATGAATGATGCTGAAGTTGAAATTATATCTTAAACTTAAAACTAAAAGTGCAGTGAATAATTACAGCATTGATTTACATACAATATAGTAAACAACATTTGCCACTTTAGAATTTAATTATGAGAAGATAGTTTTGGTCAGTTTTCATATCTTTAAAATTAGTGACCAAAAATAAATAAAAATAACATACTTTAAATACTTCCACAATTGTGCCATGGATGTCAGTCAAATGGACAACATTATTGATAAAATCCTCATTCACTTTTTCATATTGTAGAGGTTTTCCACTAATGTTTTAACAGTAAATCTACATTTCTATGGTGTAAATTTTGTATGTTGCAATATTACATTTTTTGTTTGTCAAACATGTTGGGTATTTTTAAGTACTTTTAATGAATTTTGTACAATTTTATAGTAGTATTGTAAATTCAGTGAGAGAGAAGGAACTGGCACAGAGTCAAAATTAAAAATTTATAATCATTTTATTTTTTAAAAAATAAAGTGAGGTGGTGCAGATTGTTCTTTATTATGTCAATATTCAGAACAGGTTCATATTCACAGTAAATGCCACGGACTGGTTTTCTTTTCTTTAAAATAATTTAAATTATACCTCCTTTTCATTTATTATTATTATTATTATTATTATTATTATTATTATTATTATTATTATTATTATTATTATTATTATTATTATTACTTTATTTTATAGAGGGTAACACAATTAGCTAAGAATTAATCTACCTTGAGGCCCTATTTCAATTGAATTTACTTATTTTTGCTGCATCTCTGAAGCCACTGGATATACTGGGTTTGGAAAAAGGAAATAGAGTGGGCATTCATAATATCAACTGGAATACTATTCCAGAGCTAAGTTCTAACTTTTTTAAAAATAATTCCTTATTTGGTTTGTTAATTTTGGTAGACATTGATAGCAGGTGGGGATTATTTCAGGGTAGCCTATACTTGAATAGTGATTGTAAATATTCAGGAGCATTATTATTGGCTATCTTGTACATTAATTTGGCTTTTCTTCAACAGATTTGGTCTTTAATAGGTAATATTTTTAACTTACCAGCTAAATTTTCTTTGCTTTCTTTCTTGATTAATATTAACTTAAAAGATCTTTTTTTGGAGATGTGCCAGCTTTGCTAAGTTTTTATCATCAAAATTACCCCATACTCTATTACAGTAGTCTAAATAGGGTTGTATGTAACTGTTATAAAATAGTTTTTTGTGGCTTGTTTTTTTGTGCCTTGTCTGGAGAAATAGTCTTATTCTACTCAGAGAAGTCATAAACTTGAATTGAGTTTTTTTTTTACTGATGTTTGATATGTTCAGTCTAGGATAGGTTATTATCTACCAAAATACCAAGTAGTCTATCATGACAAACCATTTGCAACCTTTTATCTTTTCATGTCTGACATAGTTTATCACTATCAAGTTTTGTTCTTTTTTTTTTTTTTCATGTTGAGATAAGTAATATTTTAGTTTTACCAGTATTAACCACCATGCCATTGCCTGTGCACCAGTTGTCCAGTTTGTATTCTGTAGAGAAATTTTGAGCTCTTGCTTTGTGTTTTGCATAACTGACAATGTTGTGTCATCTGCATAGAGATCTGTAGATGATATTGAGTCCCTTAGTACTAGTGGTAGGGGGGCAGGGGCCAGTATTTATGTACAAATTTAATGCCGCAATCAGTGACCTAGTACAAAAATTCATAAAAAATCAAATACACAAGTGAGGTCAAGAATGCCCATATTTTGAGATACCTATATTAAAACAAAGCATAAAAATATTATTCACTTGACCAGAGAAGTCAGTGGCAGTTCATAGCAGAAGAAGTTTATGCACCCCAACCCCAAATTTATACCTGCAATTTTCATGTCCGAAGGTCATTTTTGACACCATGTGGTACTCACAGTGCAAACACAAGCCTTTTTCCTAGATTACATTTCTGCCAAACAGTGTGTACTAAACAGGCTGATGCAGTTGAAAATAGTTGTCATCCAAGCCGTTTTTGAGATATGCTCCTTGTCCCAAACCCACATGTTTACTGTTACGAGAGGCTAGCTCTTCTTCGTAGACAACTATTGGTATTTCACTATCAACATATTGCAGAGTAACTATGGAAGGTGTACATGCCTGACATCAATTTCAAGAACAACACAAGCCCGAAACACCTAGCTCACAAATATATCCATATATTTAATTAGTAGACAATAATTGCCTTAAGTTAAGAAATTTGCCAGGGGCCAAAATACGAAACTGTACCCTGCCTCCTAGGTCATTAAAAAATAAAATAAACAGTAACAGACCCAGAATTGAGCCTTGTGGTACTCCACATCTAATTGTTCCAGGTTCAGACAGAACATTTTTTTTATATAAACGTGTTCTCCCACTTAAGTATGAAGTTATACTAAATACAAAAATTTTAATGAATTAAGCCTAGCAATAAACACATCAATTATAAATATGAAGTGCAAGTCTTCTCTCTAAAATACATTACACAACAAAATTTGTATTAAAATTGTGCTATAGATGTAGTATAATGAATGACAACATGTTTGTGTAACCTGATCCTTTGGTACAAATGTCCACTTTGTTATAAAATGAAGTTTTCATGCTTTTTTGAACTAAATTTTTGCTCTTGTGTTGCCATTGTTTACATTGTTGCCATTTTTTTTTACATTGTTTACATACCCATGTGCCAGGAAGAGTTACTGTTCTTGCTAGCATATGTGACCTGTTAAAAGACCTAATTTGTGAGTTTTCCAAATGATCTTGCACATTGTAGCATTATTTTTGTAAAATGAGCTCCAAAATATTTAAAACATATTAGGTCAGCATATATACTTGTTTATATAGTTTTACTGCATTTTGAAAAATGATGTTATTTCTGCCAAATATGTTCTAGCAGGTCAGTGTCATATATAATGCTAAATATAGACTGTTGTCATTTCAGCCATGAATACATTCGGTTGTAATTTGGACATTTTACATATGAAAGCTGAGAAAGTACCATGAGTAATGAGGATGCCATTTCCAGAAAATCTAAAAAACAAACACAGTCTCACTCAAGTGTTATTTCCTGTAGCTATTTCTTTGATGTCTAGTTCATCTTAACTGGAAACTACTCTTACATTTGTACCAAATGTGATTCCAACTTTGAACAGCATTGACCCAGATCTGTTGTATTTTGCACTGGCAAATCATAAGCGTTGCATATTTATACAAACTTGAAAATTTCCTTTTGAATTTGATGGTTTGTCATGATAAAATCTACTGGAATACTTGTTTATGCACTTGACAAAAGAGATTAAGTCAAAATCCAATAAAATTGGGCAGATTAAAAGACACTCAACACACATGCATGCTGGGGCATGAGGCCTTATTTGTATCACTGAGTCTGCTGGCAGTGACCCGAAAGACTCCATAAATAATTTTTATAGTTACTTTTTATCAAGTCATTCTACCTCCATGTCCACCTTTATAATATAATGCAACTAGAAGTTGCTGCATGTTTTGAGTCCAGCTGCATGTAGAAATATTACCATATATATAATCTTATTATTTGAGTCCAGCTGCATGTAGAAATATTACCATATATATAATCTTATTAGTTGAGTCCAGTTGCAAACAATATAGACCCTAATCTGCATCATTATATAATCAGGGTTCCTGCAGGTTATGGAATCCTGGAAAAGTTTTGGAATTTAAAAAATAAATTTCAAGGGTCTTGAAAAGGTATGGAATTTGTCAAAACCTTGCAAAGTTTTGGAAAAGTCATGGAATTTGTGACAATGGAGTAAAAGAAATTGATTACTTCAAATTTCATAGAGCACTGAGAACCGATTAAATAAAATGATAAAATTACAATCGATAAATGGTTTCAATTCATATAAAAAGAGTAAGTTCCCCTAATGGAAGTATCACATGATTTCCTGTGTAGTTCACTATATAAAAAAAAGCAACTGGAAAGTAATGTGTTTTGTTAATATTGTAAATAGGAACACATACAAAGACTACATAGAATTGTTTCCTTTTTTCTTTTGAATACAAATTATATTGATCAAAGGATTATGACATGAATTACTACATAAAGTCAAAGTGTGCTAGCCCATGTAAATTTAAAATGTACATATTAAAAATGCTAGCCCAGGTAAATTTAAAATGTACACATTAAAAATATTTGTTGTTAACTTATTTGTTATTTTAGATTGAAAGATGTCATTCTTTATGTTCATTTACTTGACAATGCAAGATAGCGCGGTCCTTGAGTTTTATGAAATGGCCCTGGAAAAGTTTTGGAAAAGTCATGGAATTTGCTTTTGTTAAGTCTGCAGGAACCCTGTATAATGCACCTGCAGATCAGTCTGTGTTGATTATTCTGATGGTCACATACTACATACATCTACCAGTGCATCTGCAGATCAGTCTGTGTTGATTGTTCTGATGGTAGCTTACTACATATATCTACCAGTGCATCTGAAGATCAGTCTGTGCTGATTGTTCTGATGGTCACATATAGTCCAACCTCACATTTACGTTGGGGGTTGTTTGTTGGGGAGTGTTACGTTGGGGGTGTAAAAAAATCGTGGACATAACCGTCCGAGAGATATCCAAGATATCCCGAGATATCTGGGGTTTTTATACAGGTAATTTTAAAAATGTCCTTGGGGGCCCCGAGTGGCCGAGTGGTCTAAAGCGGGCTGTCCTTATGGATCACTGCCATCTCACCTCTGTTTGCGTGTGTTCAAGTCTAGGATTGTGTGTTCAAGTCTAGGATTCGGCTAATGTAGATATGTGAGAAAGCTTGCCAGTAGCTTCTCGTGGGTCGGTGGTTCTTTCCGGTGATTTCCGGTTTCTTCCTCCACCATTAAAACTGGCCGCCATGAATAGCCTATCGTGTGCTGAAAAATGGCATTAAGCCCAACAACAAAAATGTCCTTGAGCATTACTCCTGTCTCTTGCTGATGTTTACTGAAATCCCCTCCTACTGCATGTTACAATAAAATAAACAAAACGCTTAATTGATAATAAAATGAAATGAACCTGGTGGTGGTATCATTTATTCCTTTTTTATCATCATAAGTAATTTATTAAAGAAAAAATATATCTATGAACTCCTTATATCACATGTAGTGTATGCATCCATTACTGTAGTGTGCATCACTTATGTCAGATAACACACAATGCATTTTTATAATTGAGGTGAATATTGAAAAACAAATCATGTTTGGTTGGACTCAGAGGTTTGAATATGTTATCAGATTGAAAAACAGATCAAAGAAAATCACAAACGAGAGAGAAACATCCACCAATTGCTTTCAGGCACCCGCCATTCATGCATAACCTGGTGTTAGGTGCAAAATAACCAATTTTGCATTATATCTAGGTTAATATATGACTGTATCTCGAAGATAAAGATCAATAAATGTTTTTGAAAATACATGTGTATGTACATTGACTGTGAGTGCAAAGGACACTCCTTTTGCTAGCTTAGGTTACAAAGAGTATTTATTAAAGCAAGTTAATGTTGAGTAGACTACTTACCCCGAAGGCATCAATGTTTGGATCAATTATGATTCCAGATGGCAAATAAATATATGCACCGGTGGTGAATAAACACATCCATTATCAAGCAGTCAGCTAATTCTTTGAACTTACCGGCAGGATATCAAATACAAAGGTTATTTTATTGCAAAGAAAACCAACCCTGGAAACCGACTTTTGATTCTTTCAAATGTGCAGATTCTTATTTTCTTTTCTGTTTTTTCTTTTTTTTATCCAACTTGGGTTTCCCCCTTTTTTGGCCAACTTGGGTTTCCCTTTACTGGTATTCACATGAATTTTGAAAATAAATTAAAACAATGGAAGCCAATTTTTCTGCCAGCCCTAAATAAGATATATTACAAATAAGAAAACAAAACAAAATTAAGAAGACCTCCAGCATGAGAACTAAATTATGGGGCCTGGACTGCCATTGTATAGAAGCCAAGAGCCTGAGATTATCCATTTGCTTGCATATATACAATGATAGTCTGTCTAGAAATATATCTGTTCAGTTTATTTTCTGTTGACAAGTACATGTATATGCTGTTTCGTGAAAGAGAAAAAATGTTCCAAAAGAGAAAGCTTTCAAACCAAAACATTGAACTGAAATATGAAATTTTGCAACAACTTGTAAAAAGGCGAAAAGTGTGCTGATTTGGCAAAAAAGTACAACATTCCATCAAACACTATTTCAGGCTGGAAGAAAAATGCTGATAAAATCAAAACTACTTATGAACTTGGACAATTTGGTCCCGATAGAAAGAAAATGCGTTCCACAAAGTTCGATGATGTCAACGAGGCAACACTAAAATAGTTTAAAAACGTCTGTGCTGAAAATATCCCAGTAGATGGCCCTCGTATCCAGCAACAGGCTGAGAAATTTGCAAAAGACTTGGGACACGAAACACGGAAAGCATCACATGGCTGGCTAGATCATTTCAAACAGCGCAATAATATATGTTTTAAAACCGTGTGTGGAGAGAGTGCATCTGTTTCAGATGTGGCTGTTAAGGAATGGCATAAAGAAGTTTTGCCAGAAATCTTAGACAAGTTCAAGCCATGCGATATATACAATGCTGATGAAACAGGGCTATTTTGGCAATGTCTGCCTAACAAGACGATGGATTTCAAAGGAAACAAATGCCATGGAGGAATTCCAAAGAGAAAGTAACTTTGCTTTTGGCCCGTAATTTGGATGGAAGTGACAAGATCAAGCCATTAATAATAGGAAAATCAGAAAATCCAAGATGCTTCAAAAACATGAATAGGTCTTCTCTCCCCGTTGACTATAAAAGCCAGTCAAATAGCTGGATGACAGGTTATATCTTTACCAGCTGGTTACGCAAGTTAGATCACCATTTACAGTTTGAAAAACGAAAGATCGCATTGATAATAGACAACTGCCGTGCTCACCCACGTGTAGAAGGGTTACAAGCAATCACAGTGTATTTTCTTCATCCAAATGCTACCAGTAAACTTCATCCTCTCGACCAAGGAATATTTCAGGCTTTTAAAATCCATTATCGGAAAGCTTTAGTTTGCAATTATTTGCTTTCAGTTGAGGAAAAGCGATCCTATAAACCAACTTTGCTAGACGCCATCATGTGTTCCCGTGCAGCTTGGAACAGTGTATCGCCGAAAACCATTCAAAACTGCTGGCTCCATTGTATTTTTCCGGAAATTTCTGATTAAGAATTTCACCAGCAGTGTTTAATTGCACAAGAAATTAAAGAGCCTCAATCAGAAATAGGTCTTGAAGCCATAGCTGATGAGATTGTGGACTCCATAGGCATTGCTCAGGATGAATTTTCTAATTATGTTCACGTGGATGATGATGCCAATGCCTATGGTGAACTTACTTATGAGGAAATAATCCAATCGGTGACAATGAAGAAGATACAATCATGCAAGCAAGATGATGATGATGATGATGATGATCAGCCTATCACTATCCCAAGCTACAGTGAAATGGCTGAATGCATTAAAAAAAATGAAATTGTGGCGGTGCCAAGCATAGGTCTGAAAACGTTGAGTGCTTCTGAATCGTGCTTCTGAATCGTGCATTACAAATCAGCACCGTGCATTACAAATCAGCACCGGAGTAAACAAAAGCAGACTGATATTACTTCATAGTTTTCTACAAAAAATAATGTAGTGCACATTATGATATTTTTATAGATGTATAGATTCAAAATAAAAAAGTATTCATTTTTTTATTCATATATAGTATGTGTTTATTGTACATGTACGTGTTTGTAATTTTACCGTATATTTTTGTATTTCCACTACATTATGTTCAGTTTATAATTCCTAGATATTTTGAAAATGTTGCTGACATGTTTGGCAATTTTGTCATAAAATGCTATACAATAAATTGTCATGATATTACGTGCATATGGAACAATTTCATGACCTGAATATGCAGCTGATCAGCACTTTTCCGTCTGCACATTGATTATTAATGTGTACATGTACATAATATTTCATTACTTGTATCTCCTTGATTATTGTTTCTTGTATACATGTACTTCGGAACATAATTCATATTTTAAATGTACCTTAAGAAATAAAAGGGAAATGATAACATACACATGTAGCTGACATCTAAGATTCTGCGTTTTTGTAAAATAAAGTTACATTGTAATTTGTGCACACTCTTGTCTTTGTGAATCCTTGAATATTTTATGTTTTGAACATGATATATTCTTAATAAACTAATCGATTAAGCTACTCTTACGAATCAAAAATAAAAAGAATGTGAAATAAACATGTGACTACTGCAATAATGGACCAAAATTGTGCCTGAAAATCGATTGCTTTTGCTGACTATTTCTTGTACAATTTATGTGAGATTGACGTTAAAAAGTTGCATTTCGTGGAATTAGGAAATTAAGTAGGTCCACATGTTCCTTCCGAACTTATGCCACATAACCAGGTTATCGGGTTATCAACTTAACAGAGGTCCAGATAAATGGGTAAAAAATAGCATAACAAAGAAGAATTTTTCAGACCAAAAGTTCCACATAAGCAGGTTGAGGTGAGATAAGTGGGTTTGACTGTACTACCAGTGCATCTGCAGATCAGTCTGTGTTGATTGTTCTGATGGTGGCTTACTGTATACATCTACCAGTGCATCTGCAGATCAGTCTGTGTTGATTGTTCTGATGGTCACATACTACATAGATCTACCAGTGCATCTGCAGGTCAGTGTGTTGATTGTTCTGATGGTAGCTTACTACATACATCTACCAGTTCATCTGCAGATCAGTCTGTGTTGATTGTTCTGATGGTCACATACTACATACATCTACATCAGCAGATCTGGGTCTGCAAAGTGTGCAGTTTGATCTAATGTAGATTTAATTATATATTGTAATCAAATGCCTTTCTCTCCCTTCCTCCAACCTGATACAGCATGTTTTAGCACAGTGCCATTTTGCCCCCAGGGATACAACCAGTTACAAGTGTCTTTTTGCCCACCTAGATGACTAAATCTGTCACATCAGAGATAAAGCATGTCTCAACACAGTGCCTTTCCCTCTCCCCACAGGGATAAAGCATGTTTCAACACAGTGCTTACTTACCCACTTCCCATGATAAAGCAAGTCTCAACCTATACACATGTGTCAGCATAGTGCCTTGCACCTCCACAGGGATACAGCATATCTCAAAACAATGCCACTCTTGCCCCCTGTCTCAATACAGTGTCCCCCACCCCAGAATACAGGATGTTTCAACACAGTCCATCCTCCCTCCCCCATATAAATTAAAGTCTCAATGCAATTCCTTTCACTCCCCAAGGATACATGTCTCAGGTGCAGTAGCTTTAGTAATGGCACAGTTATCTATTGATCCAGTCATCAGTCAGGTTGCTTACAAAAATCATAGCAGGGCTTTAGAGGTAAAACTGGTACAGGATGATAATGAGCAGTGAAATATGGGGAAATACATACTGTAATGTGCAATTGCATGTGGGGATTTTCCTTAGAGGTTTCCAGGTTTTCATTTCAGTTTTACTGTCAATTAGACATTCTTACAGACCAGCTTTTGTCTAATAATGTGGATAGGAGGTAGTTATTTGTGTAGGTATGACATTGATTGTTCCCAGGGCACTGAAGAAAAGTGTACAGTACTAGCAAGCATGCATTTTTGAAGATGTGAGCAATGCTGCACATGTCAGCTTCATTTAACTTAAGACCTTGAGCTTTATTTGGAGGTAGCGGGGTTTAGATTTGCATTTTGGTCCTAGAATTATCATTTTTCACTAAGAACATGGATACACGAGCTTTTCACAGGAAGACTTTCGCATAAAAAACATTTGAACAATATTATTCTTTGCAGATTTATTGTCCTTGAATTACCAAGGTATTCTTGATCAGAATGACTTTTTGAGCTAAATGCAGATCAGGTCTAAAGTACATAGTTCTCATGCTATTTGGAAATTGGGAAAAAGATGTAAGAAATTAAAATTTTTTTCCTGACTCTGAAAAAGTCTTTGAATTTTTCAAATGTTGATGAAAGTCTGAGAAAAAAATGGGAATTTTCTGCCACCACTTGACGCACAAAACAGTCACACAGTTGAGTCATAACTGATCCTGAGTTAAATGTATCAAGTTCTAACCAGAATAATCGGAGGGTGCAGTCTAGATCATTTGGGTGCTTGCAATAAGGTATCACAGTACCAATTGTTTTTCCATAAACTTCAATGCTAATATTTTGTGAAATAAATATATTTTCTATCCTACCTCACTAGGGCTGTCAATGGGTAACTGGGTACCCGACCATAGGGAAAAACCTTGGCAATTAAAATTATTGATGAGTACCCATTCACAAAAATAATTTCTTGACATCACTATCAAAATATCATATATCATCAGCAGTACGCTGGACAAACTCATTGACATTAGTGAAATTAGAGAACCAGACTAACTTTACAGCAGGAACTTGGATGCTTTAAACTACCCCTGTTTGTTCATGAGAAGCGTTTGCATGATCAAACTTGATTATAGAATTTTTTAAAAATGGCATCCAGCAAGCGATCATGTTTAAAATGAAAGGGAAAATAAGCCAATTGTTTTGTGATCCTACAACAATCAAGGTTTGTGTAAATTTAACAGTGGGGTAACTAGGTTTGTACATGTCTTTCATATTCTAACAAGTACTCAGTTACCCATTAAAAGTGCAACAGGTACCTGGGTGGTGAATTTTTTGTGGTTTTTGAAAGCCCTACACTGTCACATAGAAGAATGTTTGATTATCATTTTGACAATGACAGAATGACCGCTTTGCTTTGGTGGCCTAGTGGCTAGAGCATACCCCTCGGATGCAGGAGGTCATAGGTTCGAATGTCAGATGAGTCATACCAAAGACTTTTTAAGATGATACTAACAGCTACCTCACTTGATGCTCAGCATATAGTGTCATATAGTGTCAGGATAATGGGACTGGGTGGGACATCATGCTACATGTTGGTATCATGATGCCCAAGTGCTCGATATTATTATAAACTGTCACACTGCAGACATCATAGCGTTATGACTGAAAATTATTAAAGCTATATTGAAAATATAAAACACACACACACATGCATATGCACACACACAAACACACACTGACAAAATCAGGTACTCCAAAGCATTTAAGAGAGATAACTGCTTGAACTAGACAGGGGTAAGGTTGTCTAGTCACACATGACACATTTTCAGTCATGTGTAACACATTTTTAAAAAGATCATAAAAAATACAAAATGTGATCTAGATATGAATTAACCCTTTCATCATGGCGGACCAGAAAAGCGGTCAGGTGGAAGTAAGTCCGTAAACACTATGGACCGACTTTTCGGTCTGGGGCAGAGTTCTTCTTTAACATTATAGTATTTAACATGTTTTCTGAATGTCTAAATTTGTATCTAAAATGGTGGCGTTTGAAGATATTTAAGAGAACAGTTATCAGAGGAATTTAATATTTTCGACCTGGTAAATTTGGGTGAAGAGATGAAAGAAGACGTATGGAGAGACAATGGAATGCATTTGTGGATGACAGTGATTACGATGAAGAGGACTTTGAAGGTTTTGAACCAGAGCAATTGTACGCTACACATGGTTTTGTTTGGATGAAGCCGGAAAACCAAAAAGATATTTGTTTCAGTTTTCTGACAGAATATGGCACACCTGAAATGGCTCCAGGAAAGCTTCGGAATATTTTCAAATATTCTATTCAGATAAAGTTTTGGAAAAATTGTCTGTTTAACGAACTTCAATGCGACGATCAAACGTGGCAGAGCAATATAGGTGTGTGGACAGATCTCACCTTGGAGATCATTTTGGTTCATTTTATTGAATTTTATATATTATGGACACCATGAAAGAAAGACTTGTGCTGCTACTGTGATTATTCACTAGTACATCTAGGGTCAATTGAACAAATTTTGAGAACTTTCTGTTTTCTAAGAGGTAATAAAATAATTACTTGTATTTTACCTGTTGTGTTACCTGTTTGCACCTGCATTTTAACAGTTGTAATAAATATGCACATTTTATTGAAATAGTCATAAAATATGATTTTTAACCTTGATTTTGACACCTAATCCAGCTAGATATCTTTAATATTGGCAAAGTTATGTTGTTTCAGAGTCCAGAAGTCATTTTGCTTTACAACTCCAAAGTTACTTAGTGTTGAGGACTCTATGCCTACAAAGTTACTTAGTGTTGAGGACTCTATGCCTACAAAGTTACTTAGTGATGAAAAGGGATAAAAAGGGGTGCATCGGGGTGGCTGAGTGGTCTAAAGGAGTGGTGGAGTGGTCTAAAGTGCTGTCCGTTATGGATCACTGCCATCTCACCTCCATCTGGTGGGTCCAAGTGGAATGTGGATATGTGAGAAAGCTTGCCAGTAGCTTCTTGTGGGTCGGTGGTTCTTGTCAGTGATTCCTGGTTTCTTCCTCCACCATTAATACTGGCTGCCATGAATAGCCTATTGTGTGCTGAAAAATGGTGTGAAGCCCAACAACAACAACAACAATATATTAAAAAGCAATACAAGCCCCCATCAATACAGGTGTGGGAACTGGTTTAATGAATTACAAGAAGACAAGTTGATTTTACAGAAACTATAGTCCTTGTTTATACAACAGTATATAATTTTGAAGGTCTTTTGTCAATATTTCAATCTGCCCCTAGGATGGATTTTTAATCAGATCAACTTGAAGAGATTAGGGTGTTGAAAAATCTTTTTAGGGATTTTATTGGCACAAATAAATTCAGGGTTAAAGTCTTTTCATTACAAGATTCTAATTATTTGCATTTATTGTCTTTTTTATACTGTGACAGGAAATGTTTACTTTTTATAAGATGCATATATATTTTCTTTCTTAGATGTTTTGGACTCTTGAAAGAGAAACAGCTTTAAATTTAGAAAATGCATGTTTTATAATCTAATATGTTCTTTAATTTCATTCAGTAATGGTCATATGTGAACCTTGAAAAAATAAATAATTTCATCCTGAAAAAAAACTCTGGAAATAACCTGAAAATTTATCCTTTGAAAAGTATGGGAACCATGAAAGTAGGTCCAAATTTATTGGCTTATAAGTTACAGCCACAATGATAAATGTCAGAACTGGTTAATTTATAGCCATACATTTAAAGAACTGAAATTGTTGGCTTGTAGCCACAATGATATATGTAGATGGTCAGAATTAGATGGCCATAGTGATCAAAGGTCTGTGTTGTTGGCATAGAGCAACAATGATGGAAGGTCAAAATTGACTTGCATATGTTTCCAATGATAAAAAGTTAGAATTGGCTGGCTTGTAGCCATAGTGATAGAAAGTCAGAATTGGTTGGCATATAGCCACTGTGATAGAAGGTCAGAATTGGTTGGCTTATAACCACAGTGATAGAAGGTCAGAATTGGTTGGCTTATAACCACAGTGATCAAAGGTCAGAATTGGTTGGCTTATAACCACAGTGATAGAAGGTCAGAATTGGTTGGCTTATAACCACAGTGATAGAAGGTCAGAATTGGTTGGCTTATAACCACAGTAATAGAAGGTCAGACTTGGTTGGCATATAACCACAGTGATAGAAAGTCAGAATTGGTTGGCTTATAACCACAGTGATAGAAGGTCAGAATTGGTTGGCTTATAACCACAGTGATAGGTCAGAATTGGTTGGCATATAACCATGGTGATAGGTCAGAATTGGTTGGCTTATAACCACAGTGATAGGTCAGAATTGGTTGGCTTGTAAGACAGTGATAGGTCAGAATTGGTTGGCATATAGCCAATGTGATAGAAGGTCAGAATTGGTTGGCATATAACCACAGTGATAGAAGGTCAGAATTGGTTGGCTTAAAACCACAGTGATAGTAGGTCAGAATTGGTTGGCTTATAGCCACAGTGATAGAAGGTCAGAATTGGGTGGCATATAACCACAGTGATAGAAGGTCAGAATTGGTTGGCTTATAACCACAGTGATAGAAGGTCAGAATTGGTTGGCTTATAACCACAGTGATAGAAAGTCAGAATTGGTTGGCTTGTAAGACAGTGATAGTAGGTCAGAATTGGTTGGCATATAGCCAATGTGATAAAAGGTCAGAATTGGTTGGCTTATAGCCACAGTGAGAGAAGGTCAGAATTGGTTGGCATATAGCCAATGTGATAGAAGGTCAGAATTGGTTGGCATATAGCCAATGTGATAGAAGGTCAGAATTGGTTGGCATATAACCACAGTGATAGAAGGTCAGAATTGGTTGGCTTATAGCCACAGTGATAGAAGGTCAGAATTGGTTGGCATATAGCCAATGTGATAGAAGGTCAGAATTGGTTGGCATATAACCACAGTGATAGAAGGTCAGAATTGGTTGGCTTATAACCACAGTGATAGAAGGTCAGAATTGGTTGGCTTATAACCACAGTGATAGAAGGTCAGAATTGGTTGGCTTATAACCACAGTGATAGAAGGTCAGAATTGGTTGGCATATAACCACAGTGATAGAAGGTCAGAATTGGTTGGCATATAACCACAGTGATAGAAGGTCAGAATTGGTTGGCATATAACCACAGTGATAGAAGGTCAGAATTGGTTGGCTTATAACCACAGTGATAGAAGGTCAGAATTGGTTGGCTTATAACCACAGTGATAGAAAGTCAGAATTGGTTGGCTTGTAAGACAGTGATAGGTCAGAATTGGTTGGCATATAGCCAATGTGATAAAAGGTCAGAATTAGTTGGCTTATAGCCACTGTGATAGAAGGTCAGAATTGGTTGGCATATAACCACAGTGATAGAAGGACAGAATTGGTTGTTTTATAACCACATTGATAGAAGGTCAGAATTGGTTGGCTTATAACCACAGTGATAGAAGGTCAGAATTGTTTGGCATATAACCACAGTGATAGAAGGTCAGAATTGGTTGGCATATAACCACAGTGATAGAAGGTCAGAATTGGTTGGCTTATAACCACAGTGATAGAAGGTCAGAATTGGTTGGCTTATAACCACAGTGATAGAAGGTCAGAGTTGGTTGGCATATAACCACAGTGATAGAAGGTCAGAATTGGTTGGCATATAACCACAGTGATAGAAGGTCAGAATTGGTTGGCATATAACCACAGTGATAGAAGGTCAGAATTGGTTGGCATATAACCACAGTGAAAGAAGGTCAGAATTGGTTGGCATATAACCACAGTGATAGTAGGTCAGAATTGGTTGGCATATAGCCAATGTGATAGAAGGTCAGAGTTGGTTGGCATATAACCACAGTGATAGGTCAGAATTGGTTGGCATATAACCACAGTGATAGAAGGTCAGAATTGGTTGGCATATAACCACAGTGATAGAAGGTCAGAATTGGTTGGCATATAACCATGGTGATAGAAGGTCAGAATTGGTTGGCTTATAACACACAGTGATAGGTCAGAATTGGTTGGCTTGTAAGACAGTGATAGTAGGTCAGAATTGGTTGGCATATAGCCAATGTGATAGAAGGTCAGAATTAGTTGGCATATAGCCAATGTGATAGAAGGTCAGAATTGGTTGGCATATAGCCAATGTGATAGAAGGTCAGAATTGGTTGGCTTGTAAGACAGTGATAGTAGGTCAGAATTGGTTGGCATATAGCCAATGTGATAGACGGTCAGAGTTGGTTGGCATATAACCACAGTGATAGGTCAGAATTGGTTGGCATATAACCACAGTGATAGAAGGTCAGAATTGGTTGGCATATAACCACAGTGATAGAAGGTCAGAATTGGTTGGCATATAACCATGGTGATAGAAGGTCAGAATTGGTTGGCTTATAACACACAGTGATAGGTCAGAATTGGTTGGCTTGTAAGACAGTGATAGTATGTCAGAATTGGTTGGCATATAGCCAATGTGATAGAAGGTCAGAATTGGTTGGCATATAGCCAATGTGATAGAAGGTCAGAATTGGTTGGCATATAGCCAATGTGATAGAAGGTCAGAATTGGTTGGCTTGTAAGACAGTGATAGTAGGTCAGAATTGGTTGGCATATAGCCAATGTGATAGAAGGTCAGAGTTAGTTGGTACATGGCCACTGATAGCTCCACTTGTACATTTTCACTTCCCAAATTTCAGAGGTAAATTGTAAGAAATGGAGCTGATAACTTTTTTGTACCTTCTATGTATTTGGTAATTCATTCATTGCACTTTGGCAAAATTCATTTTCCCTGTTTTAAAAGCTGCCAAGGATAGTGTACTTTAGACAAATTCAGGTTGATTTTTGGAGCATAAGGGAACAGTCATTTTAGTTAGCAGTATGCTAAGATCATTTAAAATTTCAAAAGTACAATGTCCAAAGAAATTTCAGCCACATTACATGAAAGTATCATAGAGGTATGCCAACATTCACTCCACTGTGCATGCTTAAAATGCAAACAACTTCAGCTTATATACATCACTCTTTCAAAAGTATATAACTGGTGAGTGCCACCTTAACATAAGTAGGTCATAATTGTTGTATTCTTCATTAGACAAAAGGTGGTCTCTGATATCATTCATTACTTTCTTGAGTAGAACCATAACTACAAATGCTTCAATAACTTAGGTAAAGGCTCTGATACTGATGTAGGAAGCCATTAGTTTTTATAAATTATCAAATACAGCTGATTCAGTGATGTAGACACAGACAATGAACTTGTAAATTTCAAGTATGTGAAATTCCTACTACGGTTGATTTTGCGACTTCACTGATTTGATAGTGAACAAGTTCTCTCAAAATTTAAAAGCACATAAAAAGTTATTTAGTGAAAAATAATTATGCAGCTATAAGGACCGTATTTTGCTCTTATATCTTTTCATGCATAATATATGTGTACCAGAAAAGTTAAATGGTAAAAATTGATGTTAAGCATAACATACACTTCACTGCTTAACAGGCCTATGTGTAGCGGACTGCACTGTGTAACTTTGCTATATGCATATTGAAGGGCTAAAAAGTCATACACTTTATGAGGGAAATGGTTAACGGACCCATCATTTTTGTGTTGAGACCACTCTTCATTCTAAATGCCCATCTTATCCTACATTTTGCAAAGGTTCACATGTCTGTATGCAATTCGGATCAGAGACATGACCTTAACTCCAGAGAGCTCAGAGGTTGGCTACAACCTCATGCTCCATAAACAGGGCACTAAGAGATTAATGAGTTAAGAGATAATTTATACCTCTATTGGTCAAGTAATAAAACTATATTGTTTGGGCCAACAACAGAATAATCATGCATTACCAGTGCTTTGGTTAATCTTTTTGGATTCCAGACTTTAATAACTCACTTTCAGCCAAAGAATTACCACTGGTACCACAAGGACCTCAGCTGTTTTACTCATTGTATGACTTGTGCAAGATTTTAAATCTTGTCTTTGAAATTGCTAGAGTAAGAGAGGGTCTGATATTTGAGTCAGGTTATTTGCTATCACCAATTAATTCTTAGATGACATGTCCATTTTAAAACTACTGTTTGGTTTGTGGTTACAGCAGTGTTAGCTGTTGACAGTGCAACATTACTGTATGCCTAGTAGAAAGGTACTATTATATACTATATACTATTATATACAAAGTTTTTAATTGTATATAGTATTAACTCTTTATATTATATCATACAGAATGGCAATAGTGGGGTACTCTTATTAACTGTATACAGTACATCATTAGGAATGGCAAAAGAGGGGTACTTTTATTAATTGTATATATTGCATCATTAGGTATGGCAATAGTGGGGTACTACTTATACTGTATACAGTACAGCATTAGGTATGGCAATAGAGGGGTACTACTTATACTGTATACAGTACAGCATTAGGTATGGCAATAGAGGGGTACTATTATTAATTATACAGAACATCATTAGGTATGGCTATAGAGGGGTACTATTATTAACTGTATACAGTACATCATTAGGTATGGCTATAGAGGGGTACTATTATTGACTGTATACAGTACATCATTAGGTATGGCTATAGAGGGGTACTATTATTAACTGTATACAGTACATTATTAGGTATGGCTATAGATGGGTACTTTTATTAACTATATACAGTACATCATTAGGTATGGCTATAGAGGGGTACTATTATTAACTGTATACAGTACATCATTAGGTTTGGCTATAGAGGGGTACTATTATTAACTATATGCAGTACATTATTAGGTATGGCTATAGAGGGGTACTATTATTGACTGTATACAGTACATCATTAGGTATGGCTATAGAGGGGTACTATTATTAACTGTATACAGTACATTTTTAGGTATGGCTATAGAGGGGTACTATTATTAACTGTATACAGTACATTATTAGGTATGGCTATAGAGGGGTACTATTATTAACTGTATACAGTACATCTTCAGGAATGACATTAGAGGGTTACTATTATTAACTGTATATAATATATCTTTAGGTATGGCTATAGATGGTCACTATTATTAACTGTATATAGTATATCTTTAGGTATGGCTAAGGAGGGGTACTATTATTAACTGTATATAGTACATCATTAGGTATGGCAAAAGAGGGGTACTGTTATTAGGCATGCCAAGGGATGACATATATGTTAGAATAATACATGGCATGTTAGCAAATTGAAAAGTGACTTGTTTGATTTTATAAGGTATAATTTATGATGATAACTTTTGTCAGTGTATGTATAGTAGGGACAGTTGATATGATTTAAACACTTCCATTTTTCTAGTCTTGTGCATAGTCATTGGAAGAACACACATTTAAAAAAAATGTTATGCTTCTAAAGATACAAGCAGTCTTTACAGCACACTCACCCCGTGGCCTTATGGACATTAATCCTTGGTTAAAAAGGTCTGGCTTAAGCCTAGGAAGTGAAAGAAAATAACTGGCATGGGTGTTTATGTATATTAATTGAGTGATTTTTTTTTTTTACAGGAATTGACAATTTGTATTTGATTGTTTGATTATTTTAAAGACATGATGGTTGATTAAATGGCTTTAATCAGCAGTAATAACTTATAGCTTTAAAGGAAATGTATATTTTATACTTGAACTCTGATAATCTTTTCCACCCCTCTACACTTAGTACATTTAGCATTTGACATTTTTAATGCCAGGTTGAAAGAAATTGTGTGATTAGATATGTAGCATATCTGGACAACAACTTATTGAGATAGCAAAGATTTAGTATCAGGCAAGTGGGCAAAATAGTTGCCTGAGAACAGTAAACTTTGCCTTATTCTGTTTGGAAAGTGAAATTGACTTTCGACCTAGATTTTATGGATATAAAATGGCTGTAGATTATGACCTTTAAGATGCCTCCTGGCAGTAGCCTGTAAGTTCTGGCACTGTTGTAATCCAAGGTGAAATGCATCAATATATAAATAGTAATTTGCTTGTAAAAAAATGGGACCAGTGAAGAGAGTTTTCTAATGTATTTCTTGATTTTATAAATAGAGATTTTAACGGCCATATTTGCATATTTTCTTGATAAAATCAGTTTGAAACCATAAATGAATTTGTAATGGCAGACATAGCTACATATATGATATACCACATCATTAAACTATCTGTACTCATAAATAATTGGGCAAATAGATTCAGTAAAATATATAATATAATATAATGAAAACAAAGTTAAAATATTATGTCATAGGAGATTGAGCCTAAATATTTAATAATGTAGGTCAAAAACACCTTGACAGTCTCTGTTGTCCAATTCAAAATGATGCTGAAAGGTCAACTGTTTCCTGCCCTACTGTAATTTTCATGAAATTGCAAAAGAGATATACAATGTATATAGTAGTGAAGTAAATACTATTTAACTGATTTATATAGTTAATACCAGTAGGTAGACAAATGTTAATACCAGAAGGTAGACAAATGATTCAACTATAAATATGTAGTCCTATTAATGAATTTTTTGTAACAAAGCAAGAAAGCAAATAGTTTTGAAAAGAAAAGCACTTTTTCTAAAAATAGATGCACTCAGTTGGGTTTTGAGGGAAAAGAGGTCCAGTTTAGTTGTTTATTTACTTTAGTGCTTTGGTGTGTCTATGAATAGCTACATTAATGTTTTATTGGGAACAAGGAAATCAGGATGATGAGTATGTTCTGAAGTCACTTGTGCATTTATTCCTATGTACATGAATTAGGGGTTGTTTAAAAAAAATGCTAAAAATCTTTTTGACTGCAATTTTACACAAAACTTGTACAAAAAATAAAATAATTAGGTGCTAGTTCATTAAGCATTTTTACCTTCTTGCAGTAACTCATGGCATCACCCCCATGGACAAAGGACATCCTTCCTGCACAAAAATTCAAAACTGTATGTATGTATGTATGTATGTATGTATGTATGTATGTATGTATGTATGTATGTATGTATGTATGTATGTATGTATGTATGTATGTATGTATGTATGTATGTATGTATGTATGTATGTCTGTGTGTGTGTGTATGTGTGTATGTATGTATGTATGTATGTATGTATGTATGTATGTATGTATGTATGTATGTATGTATGTATGTATGCATGCATGCATGCATGCATGCATGTATGTATGTATGTATGTATGTATGTATATGTATGTATATGTATGTGTGTATATATATATATATATATATATATATATATATATATATATATATATATATATATATATATATATATATATATATATATATATGCACACACACACACACAATGGCAGTAATAGTTATTAAGGGAGGTTTTAAATTTGAATTTTGTGTAGTGAATAGAAACCATTAAAAATATGTAGCCAAAACATTTGTTTGATGAATGTCTATAAAAGTTTTGAATTTTTGTGCAGGAAGGATGTCCATGGGGGTGATGCCATGAGTTACCAGCACATGACTCTATACACCATGAGTTACTGCACTGGGTGACACCACTGTGTGTGTGATCATTTTTGTTTATCCTGGCAATTTAACCCAGAATACATGTATTGCAGAAGTTCTATTTTCAGATCATGGCTGGATAAAAAGTGTTATTACAGTACAACAGGAATGAAATTAGAAGGATTGCTGTTGCTGTAGCTGGCAGTTAGAATAAACAGATTACCTGAAAAAATGCATTTTTATGCCCAGCTGGGCTGGGGGGAGAGTAGGTTACCTTCTAGTTTTCTCCAGGTGTATGTGCAGATGATAGGTATGGTTTGCATAATGGGTCAATCAACAATCCAGATATTGTTGCAGTGCAAAATATTTTGGCTGCACCAGTAATTTTTATGATTTTGGCAGTGGTACAATCTGGCATTGTAAGGGTATTTTTTAACATTGGTGTAGCTGCAATGTGAAGGATAGTCACCAGCCATTGCTGCAATAATTAGATACCTGTGTGACTATTTTTTACTGATGCAACAGGATAATGTACCATTAAAACTGTCCTTGTGACTATAATAGCTAATACCATATTACCATTGTGTTGCATTATGAAAGTCTACAGTAGCAATGACAAATCTAGTTAATTATTGTTGCAATACTAATAGTAGGTAAATGCCTTTACAGGAACTCCAGTTTGAAAAATGTTTGCAGCAATAAATTTTATCATTTCCATGGCACAGTAGTTATTACCCTTTTTATTGTTCTGTAGATAGGAACATGGGTACATGTATCTTGAGTGTACATTAGATAAGATCGTGAAGTATATGTTGGGTACATATATCATGAGTGTACCATAGATAAGGTTATGTGTATGTATCATGAGTGTATCATAGGTCAGGTTTTGTGTATGTATCATGAGTGTACTATAGATCAGACACTGAAGTATATGTTGGATACATGTATCATGAGTGTAACATAGATAAAACACTGAAGTACATGTTGGATACATGTATAATGAATGTACCATAGATAAGGTTATGTGTATGTATCATTAGTGTACCATAGATCAGGTTATGTGTATGTATCATGAGTGTACCATAGATCAGGTTATGTGTATGTATCATAAGTGTACCATAGATCAGACACTGAAGTACATGTTGGATACATGTATCCTGAGTGTACCATAGATAAATCCCAGAAATACATGCTTGGTACATGTATTATAAGTGTACCAAAGATAAATCCCTGAAGTACATGTCAGGTTCATTTTCATTGCATGATTGTATGATTTTTTTCTGAAGGACAGAGGGACTTGTATTCAGCTATTTTCAGCATGAGAAAAAAATGAAAATGTTTTATTGGGCCTTTTTTCAGTCATTAGTAGGTTGAATCCTGGCAGTCAGAGGGATATTCATGCCTTTGTCAAGTTACAAGCCATTGGTGATGATTATCTTGTGCTTTTTTAAAGAAAAAAAAACAGCATTGTAATTCTTTTTCTATTTTGAAATGTGTTGGATAGATTTTGTAATAGCTTTGATTTCTTTAGGACATAACAGTGATCTGCTAGAATTTTGTGTGGTACATTACCCCTTCTCATCTCAAACACTTCAGCCTGTATCAAGGGTTTTGATCAGATGTTACCACATTGAACACCTTACCTGCTTTCACTAACAAGGTTTTGGGTTTAGCAGATGCTGCTGAGGTGTTGAAAGCCAGAGAGAAGGGGTTAAGACCATGTTTTCTTTGTGTATTATTACCTTTTGATCTTAATAAGAACCAGGTCCTTATAATAATCAGTTGTTTCTGTCCTCAAGGGAGTCATTCTTGGCAAAGTTTTGAAATGATTCCACTGGATTATCCTGTATCATTGGGAGACATGGATTTTGACTGGTTGTCAGGAAAACAGATAAATTTATGTAAAATAAGTTGTGTTCTTGGCTTGGGCAGACTGGTTGCTTCATTGGTATTTTGAAAATAAAAAATCTAGAGAATTGGCATCACCATACTTGACATTTTACTATTAAAAATAAACCTCATAATATGGTGAACATTTTAGGGAATTAAAGTATAGTGCATGGCTTGTAATTAATGCTAATCCACTAATCCTAGATCATTTAATATGCAGACAAATTGGTCCAACAAACCTGTTGGATCAATAAAAGTTTCTGCCTGTTGATATCACAAGTCCCATGCATCAGAAAAATCCCCTGTATATAAATATGTACCCAACTTGTAGATACATGTCTGAATGATGCATTTACAAATCTGAGACTGCATATGTGTGATCTTTCATGCAAAGATAGGGAACCAGAATTTTCCCATCATGATATGGCAGCTATGGTTCTGATTGGTGAGTATTGTGCATTACATTAAGTCAGATCTGTGTCTGTGCTTATATAAGTATTCTACATTATATGATGGCAGATCTGTGTCTGTGCTGTTATAAGTATTCTACATTATATGATGGCAGATCTGTCTGTGCTGTTATAAGTATTCTACATTTTATGATAGCAGATCTGTGTCTGTGCTGTTAAAAGTATTCTACATTATATGATGGCAGATCTGTGTCTGTGTTGTTATAAGTATTCTACATTTTATGATCGCAGATCTGAATCTGTGTTGTTATAAGTATTCTACATTCTATGATGGCAGATCTGTGTCTGTGCTGTTATAAGTATTCTATATTATATGATGGCAGATCTGGGTTAGTGTTGTTGTCAGATAGGTGAGTATTGTGCATCGTGTAATGGCAGATCTGGGTCCATGTTGTCAGATGGGTCACAGAGTAGATGCTCTTG
This sequence comes from Potamilus streckersoni, assembly GCA_016746295.1. Taxonomy (NCBI): domain Eukaryota; kingdom Metazoa; phylum Mollusca; class Bivalvia; order Unionida; family Unionidae; genus Potamilus; species Potamilus streckersoni. The sequence goes on from JAEAOA010001516.1 coordinate 1,289,860, forward strand.
TCATACAGGTCACAGTATTGTAATTTATGTGAAGCCAGATCTGAGTATGTGTTGTGGTCAGAAGAGTCACACAGTATTGTAATTTATGTTATGCCAGATCTGGGTAGGTGTTGTCAGATGGGTCACATACTGTTGTAATTTATGTGATGCCAGATCTGAGTATGTGTTGTTGTCAGAGGGGTGGGTATTGTCTTTTATCTGATGGCATATCTAGAGATGCATATGATTAAAGGAATCACACTCAATGTTATGAATTTGTGTACTTGGAGACCAATAATGTCTGAGAATTCCTGCAAATTGTTTGAATGTCCTATATATGAAAATGTTCTCTGTGCAGTATATAATTTTTATTTAACTATTCCCTCTTAAAGTGCTTGTCACAACATACCTGTAGAGGTATTGTAGCACTTATCTTTTTTTTTTCAGGTAGCAACTGTTTACACTTCTGGGTTCTTCAGCTTGACATGAATGATTATTAAATTAAATTTGATTTGCATATTGGGCTCTGGAACAAGCATTTCATAGTTTGAAAACTAACATTAAAAAAGTTTTATAAAAAAAAAATGTTTAAAATGGGGCCACCTAGAAAATCCAAAATGGCTGATTCCCATCTTGGTTCATCTTCAGATGGGGATTTCATTTGGCAAATAACAGGCTGATAGTGATGATGAAGATGATTTTTAAAGTTAAGAAGTATATCAAATGATTGATGCTGGAAAAGTGTTAATGAAGATCACAGTTGGTTTTGAAAATTGTATTTTAATAAGAATCCAGTGTACATGCTCAATAGACAAAAATAGATGGCATGCCAGGTAGCCTCCTTTCAAAATTAAATATAGAAAAAGCAGAATACATGTACCAAGATTAACTGAAATAAAGCCAAATCAAAATTCAAAGAGTGTAAAAATCCTTTTTTTCTGAAACAATTTAGCCCTGAAGGATTGTGTACTACTAAACTATCTTGTCTTATGCTATGGGTTAAGATAACATGAATAAATATGAACTAAAAAATTAAATTAAAAAAATGCTTATTTGATTAAAATACCTTGTCTGAACAAACTACTCTATTGAGAGACTTAAAACTGTAATAAATTGTTATGAGATGACAATAGAATCTGGCATAGCAGTCAGTAAAACACAGATTCAGGAAAGTGAATCTTGGAGCAGAAGCTCATAGGTACCTGTAATATTGAAGTGTCTTGTCAATACTGTAATATTGAAATGTCATGTCAATACTGTAATATTGAAATGTCATGTCAATCCTGTAATATTGAAGTGTCTTGTCAATACTGTAATATTGAAATGTCATGTCAATACTGTAATATTGAAATGTCATGTCAATCCTGTAATATTGAAGTATCATGTCAATACTGTAATACTGAAGTGTCATGTCAATACTGTAATATTGAAGTGTCATGTCAATACAGAATTATGGATGTTTCTTCCTCCTTATATATATTTTTTTTTACTAATCCCACTTCTCTTATTTGGGTAACAAAGGAGGGGAGCATGTTGTGAAAAATCTTATTTAGGAGCAGAAGATGATCAATCAATACCTGTAATATATGTGTCTTGTCAATACTGTAATATTGAAGTGTCATGTTAATACTGTAATATTGAAATTTCATGTCAATACTGTAATATTGAAGTGTCTTGTCAATACTGTAATATTGAAGTGTCATGTTAATACTGTAATATTGAAATGTCGTGTCAATCCTGTAATATTGAAGTGTCGTGTCAATCCTGTAATATTGAAGTGTCATGTCAATACTGTAATATTGAAGTGTCATGTCAATACTGTAATATTGAAATTTCATGTCATTACTGTAATATTGAAGTGTCTTGTCAATACGGAATTGTGGATGCTTCTTCCTCCTTATATTTTTTTTGTTTACTAATCTCCCTTCTCTTATTTGGGTAACAAAGGAGGGGAGCTGCCCACTTTAAATGAAATCCTGGCAGCATGTCTGTAGATCTGGGTCTATACTGGTTGTCAGATGGGTGAATATTGTACATTATGTTATTGCAGATGTGGTTGTAAGATGGTTAACAGATGGGGGAGTATTGTAGGATACAGGTGGTACAAGTTTCTTCCCAGTCTTCCTATCTTGATAAGGATTTTCATGGTTAGACAGTTAAAACACCTTAACTGTTATACAGCCTTTGGTCTATGAAGTTATAGATTAATTACAGTACCATTTGATGTTGAGCACAGTTGGAGTTAGTGATTCTGACCATCAGATAAATAGAATGTCTTCAGACGTTTAAAATAACTGGAATCCATTGACAGATTGATGATGTAATGTTTCATCATACTTGTGATGCCATTCAGAAGATAAGCTCAAAAATGAAGTATTTTTGAAAACAGTTTGTTGGTATGATAAATTTAAAACCTTTTTTTTATCCCTACACCTTAAGAGACATTTGAGGACATGTGTGTATGGAGTAGTATTATGATGCTGTTCTTGATGAATTTGTATGTTTTCAGTGTCTTTGAACTGCTACACCATTAAAGCTTAACATTTTTGTCCACATTAGAAAAACCAAAATTGCTTTGGGGTTGGGTTGTTAAACAGACTTTTGTAACATTGTTTAAGACTGAGTTATCCATGTCATTCTCCATGTCAGCCTTTTCCAGTGACCTGGCTTAGTTATAGGACAGAAACTGTTGCTATGTAGACCCAATAGCCATATACACTTAATGGGCAGGAAAAAATTAATTTACACCTGCAACTGATATTGGCCCTGGGTTCCATCCATATGCTGGGACATGGCTTCTGGATCATAATTTGAAACTTTATATTCCTTTCCCATAACCAGACACAGCTTAGAAACATTGATAATCTACTGACATCTGCTCCTAGGATACTTCTCTCCACTTAGGGACATACTTGTGAGGTTCAGACTTGGGCATTGAGGTCATGATGAAGATGCACATGTTGGACTTGTCCTTTGAGGTTTTAAAAGGGATGTGTGGGATACATTTTAGACATTGGAATTGAGATCATGATGGGGAAGCACATGTTGGACTTGTCCATTGAGGTTTTAAAAGGGATGTGTGGGATACATTTTAGACATTGGAATTGAGATCATGATGGGGAAGCACATGTTGGACTTGTCCATTGAGGTTTTAAAAGGGATGTGTGGGGTACATTTTAGACATTGGAATAGAGATCATGATGGGGAAGCACATGTTGGACTTGTCCATTGAGGTTTTAAAAGGGATGTGTGGGATACATTTTAGACATTGGAATTGAGATCATGATGGGGAAGCACATGTTGGACTTTTCCATTGAGGTTTTAAAAGGGATGTGTGGGGTACATTTTAGACATTGGATTTGAGGTCATGTGTGATATGATAGATGCGTGGGTAGTAGTGGTCATAATCTGGAAGGTTAATCTTTATTATTGTAGTCATGATGAGGAAGCAAATGTGATACATGTTTTACAAGCACTGAAGTTTGGTTGAATTTAAAATGATTTATAGTTCCAAGGGAAAGTAGAATCTCATCAGATAATGGTAGTTCCTGGTGGAGAAAATAATTTATAGTTTTCTTGTTTTCCATGTGCCAAGATTATCCAATGGCTCTGCTATACATACTCCATCATTTTCAAATAAATTTCCCACAGAAATAATGAAAATTTCTTGTAATCTAGCAATGCATGTTGGCATTTTGTACTGAAAGCCTAACCCTTATACTATTGGTATTACTTGGAGGTGTGGCATCACTTAATGAACAGTTTTACTGTGTACTGGCATTATTGATTAAGGCTGCCAGAAGCTGTGTACATTGGTCTTGTGGGCTTTGATTGGAGGGAGGCTGGGTTCATTCAGCTTTTGCTCTAATCAATATTGGGACATTTTGACTAGAATAGTTAATGGAGGGGTTGGTGAGTCATCAGCATCCACCTGGGTGACCCCAGTTGGCTTAAATCTATACAGTGAGTAGTGGGATTTCCTGACTCATCTAGAGTATATATGCAGTATTATTCACTGCAGTGTTTATTATTCAATTCTGCTACAGTTGTGTCTGAGTGAAATTCCAGGAAACTAGTGATGTAAGGATGCACAGGAATTCTTCCAGTGTTGAATTCTGTTTTCATGATGATTGGGATAGTGTGACTGTTTCAGTTTATAACATGTATTCTTGGGTTTACATTACATGTATTGTAAGAATTATCCAAACACATTTATCCTTGGGATTACCTTACAAAATCCTAAGTTGTATAACCACATATATCCTCTTGTTTATACCTCTGCCTGAAGGAATGTGTCTAGTCATCTCTGGTCACTGACTGGTTTCTGTATCTTTTTATCTTATCTTAGGGAATAGGTCTTAAAATTTTGTTTAACTCATCCCTGTCTTGTTATTGTGAAGTTTATATACCCCTTTTCACCAGTGCAGATGCTATTTTGGGTAATGAGATATAACTTTTCCCCACTTGATAGGGATTGTATTATTGCAAAACACTTGTTGCAGATGGTGCAGTTTTTCAAGTTGGCATTAATGTTTAACATAGCCAGGTTTTGAATAACATTATAGTTTCATGTAGGTGACTTAATGGTAGAACAGTAAAAATCATTACATGTTTTTACCTGGAAAAAAAGGAAGTGGCTAGAGAACTCTAGAATGATATATTTTATAATTATAGGTGCTACCTATTACATTTTGTGTGGACCAACAAGGTTATTTTTTAAATTAAAAAAAATATTAAACCATCATTTTATCATTTAGGGTTATTGTTTCTTCAGTGTATGCTTTGGTATCATTTATACCTATGTGTCCTCAGGTTTATTTTATTGCATATGTGTGTGTTTGTGTTCTTCAGTTTTTAACTTATTACCTAGCCTATTGCTACAATGTCTGTTGTTTGACAGTTTATAGTGATGTCTAGGGCAGGAGCATTGTGCTGCAGACATGTAGCATGATTTCATCTCCAGTCAAAGTATTCTGACTTTAGGCTGAAAAGTTCTAACACCACCCTTTTAATGAATAGCTGCTAGTACCATGTTTTGTAAGTAAGTATTTGAGATAACTTGGCTGGGGATTAAACCCATGATCTCCTGCATCCAAAGCAGATTTTCTGACTTGTAAGCTTTGAGTGGTCATCACTTGTAGGGTCAATAACCTCTAGTAATTAGTCACATGATTCAATATTTCAGCTTTCATTTCAATACCTGTAAATTTATTGATCTACATATCTATTTACATGCAATATTTGAAGTCATGTTTTTGATTATGTTAATTTTTTTTACACTATTACAATATAAAGAATAAAACAAAAGATGTTATTTGTAAAATAAATACAATAGTATGCAAAAGACAACCCATATTTTATTTTTGCCTAATTTTAAATTCATTTTTGTTATGTTGCCATATCTTGGGGCAAGCTCAAATCAGCCTTGGTCAAGGAGGCAGTTTTAATCACCTGGTCCAGGTGCAAGCAGACTTGGATCAAACTTGAAGAGTCTAGTATCTTGCACAACTTGTGTATGGGTGAGAATATTTTACTTCATCTATGTTTAAAGATCACATTATTTACTTAACAGTCATTGGTGGTAAACTTTAAATTTTAAGTGATTTTAACCGAAGTTGAATATGAAAGTTGTCAATTTAAAATATTTTAAAAATATATAAAGTTAGATTTTTTAAAATTTTCAAAATAAATTGAGGAAATTTTTACAGCTGCACATTGAGTGTTGTAAAAAATAGATTAAGGGGATAATAGTGGGGGAGGAAATTTTGTCTGCATAGTTCCCATTGGCAAATTTATATTACAGTGCTAGTTTTAATTATTTCAGTTGATATTGTGTGAAAGTGTGTATGTATGTATGTATGTATGTATGTATGTATGTATGTATGTATGTATGTATGTATGTATGTATGTATATCTATCTATATATATATCTATATATATATCTATATATATATATATATATATATATATATATATATATATATATATATATATATCCCATTGACACATTTGTATTACAGTGCCAATTTTTATTATTTCAGTAGATGTGTGTGTATATAAAAAGTTGTTTACTGAAACTATCTGATTTCTTAATCAAGGTCAGAAGCTAGATACAAAGTTTAACTACTGGTTGTTTATCAGGTCAAACAAAGCTAAACTGAATTCCAAAAAGAATATATCAAATCCAGTAGAAAAAGTTATCATTACAATAATATGTAATGCAATAAAAAAAATAAAAGTTTAAAACTAACAAACAGGAATCAATATACATAAGGAATTCACTTCATACATTTTATTATTGTTTGGTTATGATAGATATGTCCATCTGTATTTAATGCTGAATTTTTAGTTGCAGAAATTCCTATTAAATATGGTACTAATTATGGCCACTATAGGTCATTGTGGGGTGATTGGCAGTTTACAGTCAGGCTGTCAGGTTAATGAAACCTTAAAAACTTTGGTCTGGAATCTGTGTTTGTAGACTTTTAATATATCACAGCAATTTTTCCTTACAGCCAGACATTAATTGTGCAATCAGTCAATGCAAAAGGTGTAACTCTTTAAGTAGCTATTAAGTGCTTAAAATAAGAGTTAAGTAGTTATAGTTTACTTTGGAATTAATTAGCCCTTAAGAAAATATTTTGCAAGTAATTTCCCACTTAAATATAACCTTTTTAGATATTCTAGTACACATTACATAAGACATGGAAGTACAGAGTGGTTAATAGTGTGGTTATTGAATATAGGTTTTGTGCATTTTGGTTTGTTTGCTAGAGTTAGATAAATGTCTGCAGTTAACACAGAAAGACCACAAGTTAGCTCAGCATTAATTGAGAAAGGTCTTAAGGGAATGCTTTCTCTGATGCTTGCTTTCTTTTATAGTCCTGTAGGCTTTTACCACTGATTATAGCCCATAGCTGGGTGATAGCCCCCATAGGTGGTTTACAACCCCAGCTGGATGTCGCCCATGTGGGTGACATTGCTCCCCAAGGAGTTTCTTAGCCCTGGTGCTGGGCTTTTGACCCTGGTGCTGGGCCATTAATTTTCTTTAAGATCTTTGACACTATTATGTGGCCTCTAGGATCATTTGTATAGTAGGGTCAACCATCTGGTGAGTCACCATACCGAACTAGAAGGATTCAAGTATGCACCACAGTGTCTGTCTGACCAAGGTTGATCCACACAGTAGCTCTCTGACCTCCATCCTTTTGATCTCAGCACAATAATCACTGCATCACTTATTCCAAGATTGGTACCACTGTGTCACTTTTATGGTATTTTGCCAGCATGGTATCAGTCTAACCAGGTATATTTGGGCTTTAATGGTTTCTTCATAGAATAATACCAGGTATATTTTGGATTTTTGGTTCCTTTTTAAAATGGTACCAGGTATATTTGGGGTTTTTATGGTTTCTTTGTGGTATATTTGTGGTTTTAAGGTTCCTTCCCAAAATGGTTCCATTTATATTGGGGGTTTTATTGTTGCTTCCCAGAATGGTACCAGATATATTTGGGTTTTTATGGTTCTTCCCAAAATGGTACCAGGTATATTTGGTCTTTTTGGGTTCATTTCCAGAATAATACCAGATATATTCTGGTGATTACAAAGATCTTTCAAGTGAGAGGTATGCAGACATTGTCTGAAGACTTGAAGAGAGAATATTTACTTTCCAAGGTCATTAGTTACATTAACAATTCATTCAGTCACTGCAATTATTTTCAAATTTGGTTCCTTTTTTTTTTCTCAAACACTGCTAGCATTAAGTTTCAATAATTGGTTCCTTTTTACAGTCAGTGCTTGTAGTTGGTTTCAGTAATTGGTTCCACATTTTTCCTTGAATCCTAAATATACTTCTATGTTCTAAGCTGGAATATTTCATCACATAATTTGTGAGGGTAGATCTCAGAAGTGCTTTCTTGATAAATTATCACGTGAAGTGGGTTAGCCCAACTAGACCAAAGTACTTGTGTACATCTTGGATGTGCAATGAGAAATATATGGTCCCATCCAATTATTGTTGGCTGTTTCAAATCCACATTCTCACTACTGCTTACCTTTATGTAAATCTCATCTTACTTAACTGCAAACAAGTCTTACAGATCTTATTGCACATTACAACAGTAAGCCATACAGTATCTCTTTTTATTCTCATTTTAAAGCTCTGTAGGTAGCACAAAGTGCCAGGTTATGGAGAAAGTAATTAATCATTTGTCTGTGATTTCTCTCCATTTTTACATCTGATGTAAAGCATCCTTCCCAGTCTGAAAGGAAAAGACATGTATAATATATTGATTGTCAGGGAGAAAGGTTCTGCAATTCCTCAGGCCACAGTTTGGCACTTATTTTTGTTTTTTCACCACTACTGTGCAGCCCTCTCCTTGCATTGGTTATTGATTCTATACAGCTGTATACCATTTGTTTTTATTATTTGGGTCCAACTTAAAATAACAGACACTGATTTGCCATTGCATAATGCAGGGTACATCAGGCCTTTGTTGCTTGTTTTACTGACACTCCTAACAAATTTTGTAGATCAGCACTTAGGAGAATTGTGCATTGATAGATCTGATACTATCCAGTTGGAAGAGACTTATTAAGTACCATGAATTTCCTAGGAATTTTCCCCAAACTCTTAGACAGGGATATTTGTATTACACATTGTTGCATGTTTGCAGTTAAGTAAAAAAAAAAAACAACACAAGAAGGTCCTCCATATAATAAATCTTTCTGTTACACATTCCGTGATATAATGAACATAATTTTACCAAATTGTTGTTCTGCTGGTCTTGGACCTTTTTTTTGCAGTTACCATTTCTCCTAAACTTCTTGGAGGATTGTAACATATACATACACATTGAAAATGGTGCTGCTCAGACACAGAAAGTTTAGAGCTCTGATTCAGTTAATTGTCCAGAAATGTGCATTAGTGAACTCATTTACATGTGCAGTTTCATTCCTGTCATAAAGTGCCAAAACAATTGGTCCAAAATTATAATGGGCCTATCAGACTCATGTCCAGACTAAAATCATTTCTCCAGAGTTGTAATAATAGGAGTGGTTTGGGTTTCCTTGTTTCATTATGGACTAGCTTTTCATGGAATAAACATGGTAACATCTGTATATCTTTCTGTCTCTGCCTCCCTCCCCATACACACACAATTTAAGTCACAACCAGAAAGCATGTATATTCTGATCGGACATCACATTATGACTCCAGCAGATCAGGGTCTGTGTTGTATGTTCTACTGATTACACCTAACAAACTCAATAGACCAAGATCTGCTGGTGCATTATGCAATGGCCAATCTTGGTCTGAGCAGTTTGTAGTTTTGACTTGCACATTAGTATAGATAATACTTGTTATCATAATGCCTGTATTACACATGTCATACATACAGTAATGTGAGAGATTTGAAGGAACGATTCAGTGCATAGCTTTATAATATTTAATTCTAAATTTTATTACAAAAGTAGTGTATAGTACTTTGGCATTGACTTGTAAATAACCAGGATTTGGAAAGACAAGTTATTATTTAGATTTGAAGAGCTGTACCAGATGCAGAGGTAATAAGAATTGTTGCAGTAGCAAATGTAGCTAGCCAGTGTATAATTGAATCCTGTTGCAGCAGCAGCCACTCAGCCAATGATAATTGAATCCTGTTGCAAAAGTGTGAACATTGCACACACTCTCTAACAGACTTCAGGAGTGGCAAAGTGTTTCAAGTTAGGCTAACAAGAGCAGTTTAATATGGAAGTGGGAAGCTGGTCTTCACTCAGTGCTATGTGCTTAAGTCTGTCAAACAGTAGTGTTTGGTTTCATGGATATATGTGTTCATGTTATAGACTTTGAAGTGGTTTATTTCTAAACAACAGTCTTGTACAAGAAGAAAGAGGGGAGTTCTTTGACTGGAATTTCAAAATGTATGAAATTAAGATCAGAATTTTACAAAGTCTTAAAAGTTGACAGTGAAACATTTTTACATAAAAAGTTGAAAAGTTTGCTGGTACAATGTTTTTTTCCAGCATGGGATGATTTGTGTGTGAAATTTTCTTACTGAGTTAACTGGATTGAGAATTCATGGAACCAGCTTGAAGCTATGTGATTTAATAATAATAATAATAATAATAATAATAATAATAATCCTCTAAGAAATTGTTATCACAGGTAATGTCTTTCCAAGGACAAAGATGTTGTTGACCTTGAATAACTGAGCTAATGATATGTTAAAATTCCCAGCAATGAAGTAGAGTAAAATTTCATTCTTAGATATTATTATTTCATATTGATGCTGTAATGGCATATTCAACAGTTCTTCAATATTTTTATTTATAGAAGTGATTACAAGTTTAAAAGGGTAACATCTGTTATTTGAAGATGTTGGTTAGAACTTTCGACAAATGATTAATAATGACATAGGGAAAAAGACAATACTTAGAAAAAATGTGGATAATGGCAACACCCAATGTTTCTGATTTCATGCATTAAAATATTTATCAGACTTTTTACACTTTTATAAGTTGCTGTAAATATGAAATTGACCACAGTTTGCAAACAGGATGAAAAGGTTACCATTATTGAATAATGGAGTCACATGTACAGTTAGCAAACAGTATGCAGATGATGCCATTATTGAATTATTGAATCATGCTTACAGTTTGCAGTTTGCAAAGGTTGCCATTATTGAATGATAGACTTGTTTAGAGTTAGAAAATCATATGTAAAGGTTGCCATTATTGAATAATTGAATCATGTTAACATTTAGCAAACAGTATGCAGAGGTTGCCATTATTCCATGATTGAATCATGTTTACAGTTTGCAGTTTGCAAAGGTTGCCATTATTCAATGATTTTATTTAATCATGCTTACTGCTAGCAAACATTGTGCAGAGGTTGCCCTTGTTCAATAATTTAATCATACATTATTGAATGATTGAATCATGCTTTCAGTTAGCAGTGTGCAGATAATGCTGTTATTGAATGAGTGACATGCTTACAGTTAGCAAGCAGTATGTGAATTATGCTTACAGTTAGCAAGCAGTATGCAGTTGATGCCCTTTTTTAATGATTGAGTCATACTTAGAGTTATCAGTTTGCATAGGTTGCCCTTATTGAAAGATAGAATTGACTACCATTGGAAAATCATATGCAGAGTTTACCATTTTTGAATGTATAAATCATCACAATTAGCAAACAATTTTAAGATGATGTCATTATTCAGTGATTGAATCTTGCTTATGAGGAGAAATAGCCAACAGCCTTACCAGATTCATGTCTTATACCTTACCTATGAATGAAAAGAAATCTAGCTTAATTAAAAAAAGTAAGAAACCCAGAAATTATCGGTTGGGTTTGTCAGGCAGAAAATATGGTCACTGTGGAAACTGGGGAAACAAAACACTTTTTTCTTTTAGGACTGGATGTTATTTTTAATGGATGATTATGCAGGCTAACATGGGTCATTGAAAAGTACTTTTTTCTACAAACACCAAGAGGTCAAAAGAAAGTACAATTAAATTATGTTGTAATATTGTTTCCAGGTGTTGATATATCAGTTTTAGGGACTGGTTTGGAATTTGATATTGATAGCTTCATAAAGCTGTATCAGGATGCTCAAGACTGCATGCCAGTCTCTGTCAGGTTGACTAGCTTAACTGTGTATTACATTTATTGCATTATTTTTTGCTAAAATCATAGACCCAGATGTGCAGTCTCATAATACATGTGGTGCAGTCTCATACTACATGTTTGGGACCCTCTATGCTGTTAGTTATTATTTCAAATGATCAACATTAAACCAAATGGCAGATCTGTGCTGTTTGGATGCAGAAGTGGATAAGTGCATTACCTTTCAACCTTTTCTGCATTTACAAGATATTCCCAAGTAACAAAAACTACCTCTAAACTACCATCTATACTCACACACAAGTACAACTATAGGTCTGTACTCACAAACAAGTACAACTACCATCTATACTCACACACAAGTACAACTATAGGTCTGTACTCACACACAAGTACAACTACCATCTATACTCACACACAAGTACAACTACCATCTATACTCACACACAAGTACAACTACAGGTCTATACTCACAAGTACAATTGCAAATGAAGATTCTGATCAGCTGTTGCATAATGCACCAGCAGATCTGGAATTTTTGCAGTTTGGGAGTAATTAGAACAAAATGGACCCTGGTCTGCAGGCACATTATGTAATGGCAGCTCTGTGTGCTGTTTGACTTTACTTACATTTGCCTACATGCAGTATATCATGTGTTAGGTTTTAAAAGTTCATTCTCTAGCTAGCAAAACCGCAGTGCAGGTTTTTTTTATGCTTTTCAATATGTCTTGCTATAGAGTGTGAATGGAATTTTTGTATTCACAGCAAGATTTGAATTATATTTGATTTTATTGCACCAAATAAAAAGTGGAAACACCCAACTAATGGGGGAGTTATGCAAACTGAAAACTGATCAGCCAAGTAAGATTAAATGATTATGTAATAAGACTGATCTATAGATCTACACTAAGCTGGATTAGATAAGGGATTTTGCCAAAAGGTTGGTACAATTCTTGTTCTGGACAAATATCAAATGGCCTTGGGTTTTCAGCAAATCTTCTTGTGTTATCTAGTTAGTCCTAAATGAAAACTAGGTCAGTCTTTTATTCCAATATGGCAACCATGGTGTCCATCCTGAAAATCTTCTTATGGCTCTTTAATATAAAACATGGTTTCACCACTTCACACTTGAAGAAAATTAATTGTCTTATATTTGATTCCTGAAAATTCTTTTTAGCCACTAAGGTGTCAGTCCCTTTAAGGGATTTGTATTAGTTAATTTTGTTTTTCACTCTTAAACATTCCTATACACAAAATATTTATAAAAAAACCCACCCCATCCCCCAAAGAACTAATGGGTACCCCTCAAGAGAGTTTACTCATTCTATAAGCTTTTCAGTGTGGAAAGGGGGGGCCCTTCTAAGAGTGTTAGCACAGTAGAAACATGTAATTTTGGCCTCCTTATTTGTGCGGCTGCATTAGTAAAATTGAATGCTATTGATAAAAACTGTATTTATATTAATCAATAACAGCTCATGAAAAATGGTATATTGCCTTTCTTATGCAGACATTTCAATTAAAAGTAATGAAGAAGTTTTTCAAAGGATTTAAATTTTGTTTTAAAAAAATCATACAGTAGTCCGAAAATTATCAGCATAATGTTCCAGCTGCAAAAACACCCATGTTGTATGATGGCATGTTTGATCAATGTAAGCTATGTTGGTACTTAAAGTTCCAGATGTTCCTTGTACATCTGAAAAGATAATAGTTTATCAATCTTAGAACATGCATTAAAACAGGGCTGTGTAAACAAATACACCCTGAGCTGATTTTGGTCACTGATGCATTGAAAAAGGCATGGTCAAGATCTAATGATTCAGACAGTCTTGTAGCATAACCCAGTTCTAAACCAGGGAATAAAATACCCTGTTTAATAAATTCTTATCTAGAGAGCTGGTCTGTAATAATGGATAGATCTGGCTTTTCCATCTGTATGGTGTGCTACTAAATGTTACAGGCTTGCCTTAACTTTCAAAGGTAGGTGTGCCATGTATTGGTAAAATGCTATTGTGATAGCTTATTGATACAGAAAATGTCTGCTGCATAAGATCTACAGTCTTAGAAAATGTTTATCTCAGCTCCTGTAAAAAGCCAGTCTGGTTCCATTACAAGTAGTCTAGAATGTGGATAAATCAATATTGTGGCTCCAGAAGGGCAAATGTTTCATTGGAAATGAGCTTATATCTTAGAAAAATGAATGGCTTGAAAACAGCAATTGTGTTCCATTAGATAGGAGATTATGGTGGAGAGAAATGAATATCTTAGGGATGGTAGAAGTGTTGTATTATGAGTGAGTTTGTGTCAAATGGAAATGAAAAGTCTTAGCAATGACAAATATGTTGTATTGCAAATGAGCTTGTGTCTGGTGGAAATGAATGTCTTAGCAATGGCAGATGTGTTGTATTACAGATAGGCTTGTACAGTTCCCATGATGGGCTGTCATGTGTTCATATTTAGTCAGTAACCAATAAGACTATATTACCCATGATTGGCTGTCATGTATTCATATTTGGTCAGGGACTACATTACCCATGATTGGCTGTCATATGCTCATATCTGTCAATAACCAATAGGGACTACAATACCCATGATGGAATGTCATGTGTTCATATTTGGTCATTAACAGAACTACATTATCCATGATTGGCTGTCATATGCTCATATCTGTCAATAACCAACAGGGACTACAGTACCCATGATGGGTTGTCATATGCTCATATCTGTCAATAATCAATAGGGACTACAGTACAGATGATGGGCTGTAATGTGTTCATATTTGGTCAGTAACCAATAAGACTACATTACCCTCATTAGGCTGTCATCTTTTTATAAATATGGCCAGTAACTGAAAGACTATGTTGTCATTGATTGGCTGTCATGTGTATATGGACAGTAACTGAAAGACTATGGTATCATTGATTGGCTGTCATGTGTATATGGCCAGCAACTGAAAGACTATGGTGTCATTGATTGGCTGTCATGTGTATATGGACAGTAACTGAAAGACTATGGTGTCATTGATTGGCTCTCATGTGTATATGGCCAGTAACTGAAAGTCTATGGTGGCATTGATTGGCTGTCATGTGCATATGGCCAGTAACTGAAAGACTATGGTGTCATTGAGTGGCTGTCATGTGTATATAGCCAGTAACTGAAAGACTATGGTGTCATTGATTGGCTGTCATGTTTATATGGCCAGTAACTGAAATACTATGGTGTCATTGATTGGCTGTCATGTGTATCTGGCCAGTAACTGAGAGACTATGGTGTCATTGATTGGCTGTCATGTGTATATGGCCAGTAACTGAAAGTCTATGGTGTCATTGATTGGCTGTCATGTGCATATGGCCAGTAACTGAAAGACTATGGTGTCATTGATTGGCTGTCATGTGTATATGGCCAGTAATTGAAAGACTATGGTGTCATTGATTGGCTGTCATGTGTATATGGCCAGTAATTGAAAGAATGTGGTGTCATTGATTGGCTGTCATGTGTATATGGCCAGTAACTGAAAGACTATGTGGTCATTGATTGGCTGTCATGTGTATATGGCCAGTAACTGAAAAACTAAGGTGTCATTGATTGGCTGTCATGTGCATATGGCCAGAAACTGAAAGACTATGGTGTCATTGATTGGCTATCATGTGTATATGGCCAGTAGTTGAAAGACTATGGTGTCATTGATTGGCTGTCATGTGTATATGGCCAGTAATTGAAAGAATGTGGTGTCATTGATTGGCTGTCATGTGTATATGGCCAGTAACTGAAAGACTATGTGGTCATTGATTGGCTGTCAGGTGTATATGGCCAGTAACTGAAAAACTAAGGTGTCATTGATTGGCTGTCATGTGCATATGGCCAGAAACTGAAAGACTATGGTGTCATTGATTGGCTGTCATGTGTATCTGGCCAGTAACTGAGAGACTATGGTGTCATTGATTGGGTGTCATGTGTATATGGCCAGAAACTGAAAGTCTATGGTGTCATTGATTGGCTGTCGTGTGCATATGGCCAGTAATTGAAAGACTATGGTGTTATTGATTGGCTGTCATGTGCATATGGCCAGTAACTGAAAGACTATGGTGTCATTGATTGGCTGTCATGTGTATATGGCCAGTAATTGAAAGACTATGGTGTCATTGATTGGCTGTCATGTGTATATGGCCAGTAATTGAAAGAATATGGTGTCATTGATTGGCTGTCATGTGTATATGGCCAGTAACTGAAAGACTATGTGGTCATTGATTGGCTGTCAGGTGTATATGGCCAGTAACTGAAAAACTAAGGTGTCATTGATTGGCTGTCATGTGCATATGGCCAGAAACTGAAAGACTATGGTGTCATTGATTGGCTGTCATGTGTATATGGCCAGTAATTGAAAGAATATGGTGTCATTGATTGGCTGTCATGTGTATATGGCCAGTAACTGAAAGACTATGTGGTCATTGATTGGCTGTCAGGTGTATATGGCCAGTAACTGAAAAACTAAGGTGTCATTGATTGGCTGTCATGTGCATATGGCCAGAAACTGAAAGACTATGGTGTCATTGATTGGCTATCATGTGTCTATGGCCAGTAATTGAAAGACTATGGTGTCATTGATTGGGTGTCATTGATTGGCTGTCATGTGTATATGGCCAGTAATTGAAAGACTATGGTGTCATTGATTGGCTGTCATGTGTATATGGCCAGTAACTGAAAGACATTTGGTGTCATTGACTGGCTATCAGATATATGGCCAGTAACTGAAGTTTTGGGTATCATTGATTAGCTGTCATGTGTTCAAGTTATTAAAGGATAGTACCAAAATGAAAGTGAAAAATTAAAGACCCCCCCCCAAGCATAGACATAATATTGACCTTGTAATCTTGCCTAGACATTCACATAAGAGTAGGGAAGAAGCTTAATTGCACTGAAATTTGGAAGACTTAAAGCCAATTTATATCTCATGGTCAAAACACTGAGTAATTGCTCACTTGAAATGTAAAAAAAGATTGTGTTAGGGCATCCATAGAATTTCATAAGCAGGTTGACTATTGATGCCTAGTTCATTCCTTTTTATTTATATTACCATGGAACTAATTTGCTGCCATGGTTATTGAAGAGTCTGTAGTTTTTTGGTGTTATAATCTTTCTTCCCAGAAAAGATTGAGTAAATTTGCAAAATATGT
Organism: Potamilus streckersoni; assembly: GCA_016746295.1. NCBI lineage: Eukaryota > Metazoa > Mollusca > Bivalvia > Unionida > Unionidae > Potamilus > Potamilus streckersoni. The sequence continues at coordinate 1,306,634 of JAEAOA010001516.1, forward strand.
TTGAAGATCAGGCACAGATGTTTTTCTGGTGGAGCTAGTCATTGGGGTGGGGATATTTATCAGATAAATATGGTCATTCAGTTAGACAGTTACTGTTGAACCAAACCTGGTAAAGTCCTTATTTTAAGCTAAGTTTGTGGGTGAATTGACCATAGCTTGTATTGCATAGTTATCTAAGATTGCATAGTTATCTAAGATAATTCTTATCTAAACAATAGTTAGCTTGGAGAAATACAGACTGAAAGATCAAATAACAATAAAGAGGTTTTTTTCTTTGACCATTTTATATTGGGTTTGTGGGTAATTTAAAAAATAGTAGAAAGGCTTGCATCCTGCATATTTTATCAACTATTGAGGTAGCAATAAAATAATAGACTGTTCAAGATTATTGAAAAACACCTTTGATTATGGGCACTACCTTATTAGGTACCTTGGGGGAGATTAATAAGGTTTTAAATGCAAACACAATAATAGTAAATCAGTACTTTAAACAAAGATGTAATAGCTATTTCACAATAGCTCCAAGATGTAAATATTTTCTCCAGAACTAAGCAGGTAATCCCTATTTCTTTGCTCCAAATCAAAGTTTGAGCCCATTATTCCTAATTTTCATCAACCATGGTTGAGATAAGGTAAAGCTTGAACTTTTGATCCATCTAATCAGATTTAATATGAGATACTGCCCAATGTATATCTTTTAGGAAAACTGGGAAAAGAAACAAAAAACTTTGCAACCTTTTTATTTCATTTACAGATTACATGAGATCCTAAACAATGTCATGGTGTCCAGACAGGCATGTATTCTCATGGTTAACAGGAATTGACCAATTCCCATTAGGATTCCCTGTCAATTTCTCTCAAATTTCATGAAGACTGTTAGTAAATTGAAGCCACTAATAAGAACTACACCATAGTTGATTTGAAGTGGCTGAAAGTATTCCAGGATCTTGCTCTAAGGAAATGGTAGTGGATCTGGTTTTAAGTTGTTTTTTTTTTCTGAACAGAAAACCAAACTTGTCAATTGAGTACAGAGGAAGCTGTAATTGTCTTCCAAATTTTTACACATGGAATGTGTATTAAATTTAATCAAAATGTGTATGATATATTTGATATAGCAGATATCACCTACTGGATTGCTATTATGATTTGTGACACCTGTATGGGAGAAGTTTAAAATTACAGGTGTGGATTGGTGAAAAAATAATGTTAGGTCCTATGCAACAGCTGTGTTAAGAAGTAAAATCCTTGATAGATTGACAGCAACAGTGTTACACATGAATACATGCTCCAAATTCTAGGTTGGCTCCTTTGCAAGAGAATGAAACAGAAGCCCAGTTCTGTAATGAAATCTATACTTCAACACACAAAAAAGTGAATTCTGGAGTTGATGATGGATGCAGTATCAGCATTTTAACTCTTGATATTGCAGTGTGTGGTGTAGTACTGTTGTAAGCATATTGATCACTAGGAAGGAGGCCTGTGTAAGATAGGTTTGTACTGATAGTAACTGGAATTGCAGACGAGATGCTTTTGCAGCTGCAGGTAGGATGCGGTGTGTCATACATATTGCTAATTCCTAGTGATGTTACATGTGTGTAACTTGTGTGAATTCTGTACATTGGTGTGGGATGTGTATATAGGTTTCCTTTCGGATGGAAAATTGTGTTGGAATGTCTGATGGATATATAGAAGTGGAAGACAATTTTGAAGAGGAAGAACTTGTCATTGGAGATACATCAGAAGGTACAGTTTGTCAGTTATAAAAAAATTATAATTTATTATTTGGTTTCTGCTTTAGTGGTGTTTTTTCTGCATTGGAAAGATAAAAGCAGGCTTAATTTGCATGCTTCACATTATATATATATATATATATATATATATATATATATATATATATATATATATATATATATATATGTCAATCATTAATATATCCTAATCAATTTTAAATGTCATGGAGACTAAAGGAAAGAAAAGCAAGAAAAGCTTTGTTTCATGCATAGGGTTCATGATGTCTGTCTACCTACCTACCTACCTACCTACCTACCTACCTACCTACCTACCTACCTATCTATTTGTCTGACAGCTGACAAGAATCAAGAAATGAAAACAAGAATCAAGAATTGAAAACTGCACAACTTTCAGAATTTTTTAGTGAAATAAATGTGAACTTTCTTAAAAAGAATCTCATTTAATTTTGAATGAACAGTAAAATTTGATGTATCCAATTCAGAATGAAAGCAATGATGTGTTTAGTGGTATACATTAAGTGTCCAAAACCATGTAGCATAATCTTTTTACTTTTAATGATCTCTTAAGTATACTTTGTTGTGAAATTAAAACAAACTTCACCATTATAGACTTTTTATTGAGTTTTTTTTTTTTTAAAATGATACAAAATGAGTATTCTACAATGTGACTTGCCATCCCCTTCAATCATTTTCATCCTCTTAGTGCACTTTATTGGTCCATCTGTCACTCATAGTGCAATTAATGTGTTTGGACCCTGTTGTGCAGGACTTGTTGAGAAAGCAATGTATGTCTTTAAAAACAATGTCAGCATTTAGGTCCCTGCTTTGTTATTTAAAAATTACACCTTACACCTTGTGAGGGTCAGTAAATGTGTGACCATAGAGCTGGTGTGGGACAATGTACAGCTGGTGTGGGACAGTAGGTGTGACTGTACAGCTGGTGTGGGACAGTAGGTATATGACCATACATACAGCTGGTGTGAGACAATACCTGTGTGACTGTACAGCTTGTTTATTTAACACTTCCTTCACCAATGGTCAGCTCCACCCACTGTGTGATGGATGAAAAAAACCCAACTTTTTCATAGCCAATGCAGATGGTCACTGTGACCTACATTTCACATTTTGCTGGTTTATGGCAAGTTGTTTGCATTTAGTTCTTGATAACATTGGGTTATAGCTTACTACAGCTTTTTACTCACTGTTGTTTCAGTGAGTCATGAAAGTTCAAGAGAGAGGATGTATTGTGGAATTAGGTTGTTATGCTTCACTGACTTGAGTAAATTCCTGTTTAATTTTCATTTGTCTGTACTGTTTATGCCAACTCCTATAATGTTCATGCCAGAGTTGTCAAAGTTGTATAGATTACTTAAAACAGGATATGGTAAAGTTTTCAGCTTATAACCAAACAAGTTTTGGGTATTCTGTACATGTCCTATTAAAATCATGAAATTGATGCTGGCATTCATCATACATTACACCATTATTAAAAGTGATGGTCTCCTTTTCCTGTTTCAGCAGCTTTGTTAAAATTTTTAAGTTCAAAGATCAGTTATTGAACACTTTATATTAAAATCAGAACTTAATAATTTGATACATATCGGTTGGAATGAAACTTTGATAAACAAGGGTCCCTGACCTAAATTTAATATTGGTTAAGTATTTATGTTTTGCTTCTACTGTTTTTATCTTATGACCATGCTATATGCATCCTAGCTTCTACAGGAGGCCTGTCATAAAAAGTGCCATTGAAGTACCAAACAACCAAACAAATTATTCCCATAATGGCAAGTTGTGTATTACTCATGTAATTTAGCATGGGAAATGTAAGAGTGGACTGTAGTTGCTAATCAGTGTAGTAATGGGTGCAAGTGATGTTCTTCTAATAGTTGCCTTCTGTCACTCAAGGGTTTTTCAAGCCTGTCTTATTCACTTTTAATAACCTGTTTTCAGGGGATAAGCAATGATGATTGCCTCTAAAGCAGATTTGAAAAAAATGAATTTATAGTTATTAGCTTGGATGGAATTCATCCTTTAAAGCCTATGCCATACTGTCAGCTCTCTGTTAATAAGAATTGTAGACTATTATGAAATTCGGGAAATGCTAAAGTAATTAACTGATTAAGCACATATGAACTAATTACTTTTATAATTTGATAATTGTTAGAGTTCTTGCCTTTTTTGTCTTGGCAGCTTATGTAATGTTTGCCAAATTCTTGCAAACACAACTTAGATCAGTTATTTCCCTTGTAGATAATATATGGTATCAGTGGGTATAATATGCAACCAGTGGGTGTAATGTGCCATCATTGTGTAATGTGCCATCATTGGGAGTAATATGCCCTCAGTGTGTGTAATGTGCTATCAATGGGTTTAATGTGATATCAGTGGGTGTAATATGCTATCAGTGGGTGTAATGTGTGATCAGTGGGTATAATCTGTAATTAGTGGGTGTAATGTGCCATCCTTGGGTGTAATATGGCATCAGTGGGTGTAATATGTCATCAGTGGGTGTAATGTGCTATCACTGGGTGTAATGTGATATCAATAGGTGTAATATGGCATCAGTGGGTGTAATGTGCCAGCTTTCAATGACATTTTGATTACATAGGTCATGTAATTCACAACTTGGAAACTGCTCTTCTCATTCTAAAAGAAACCCATATAATTTAGAATGATAAGAATGTAGTCTCCACATTTTCAAAGACTTAAAAAATATCATCAAATCAAACATGCATTTTTGAACATTATGTGTACAATCAGTAATGTAATGTACCCCTCTCTTTTAGACATAATTTAAGTAACATACCAAACTGAGAAAAGGGTGTTACAATAACTTAGGATAAATCTTCAAAAGTACATGTATGTGAGTACCATATGTACTCAGTTATAAGTTGTCAAGTCCAACTGCTAACAACATGGACTTAAACTGACATAGCATGCTGTGTCAGCACATCAGAGTTTCTGTTTGTTCTACTGTTCTTAAACTGCATAAAACTAGATCTTTCAGCACATTATTTGATGGCAGATCACAAGTTGTGTAGTTTGCAGATGGTTCTACTTCTAAGTGAGTATATGTGGTAATATTGTTATCCATGAAACAACCTTTATTCCATATGGATAAAAATTGGGATAGTTTTATGGGAATCAGTGTTACAGCATGGAGCACTAGCAGATTTTGGCCCCATGGCCCCTAAACCAGGACAATGTTTGTACTCCTGGGCATGCTTTTTCACACACATACCCAAATCCCCAACACTATGCCACCCATGTTTCATTAATGGTCTCTGTTTGCACTAGCAATGTCCAAAGGTGATAAAACTGTAAGATGACAAGGAATATCAGTTTTAAAACAATATCTGGCAGTGAAAACATTAGGAGTTTGTGAAAGTTGACTGAGTTGCAAAATTTGTTCAAGGATCATTAGTGTAATATATATTTAAGGAAAAGTGAGAAGGATTTAATTTATTCTGAGGTTGGAAAAGTGATAAAATTTATGTATTACAAAATATTTCATGTAATGAAAGATTTATTAGTTGGGAAGGAATAGTAATTCCGAAAACATTAGTGTTTATTTTGGCAGTCAAGGAGTGTGCATTAAAATTGACAGACAGCAAAATCTGAATTGAAAATTCCTCTGTGCAGCTCATTTCAGGTGAACAAGATAATGCTTTCATCAATTACCCAAAATAAAATTTATTACAGTAATTTAAGTGTTGAAGGAAAATATTACATTACAGTGAGACCATTAGGTGGCAAAGTTGTTGATTACACTTTATCTCATTTTTAGAGAAGTATTAATACATTAGGTACTATTATTTTCATTTGTCTAAAAAAATGGTGTCTACCAGATTTGAAAGGAAGAGGACAAAGTATCCCAGCACTGATGTAAAATAATGGATTTATGGCAATAAAGTTCAAAGATGGTTTATTTTTACACAGTTGCAATTCTTGAGAACTCCCATGGTACATTGTGCTGATGAAAGACAAATATATGTTGTCATTGTAAATACAAAATCTAAAATATTTTCATAAATAAGATTTTTGGAAGTTTCTTACAAATTGTCTTGGAATGTTTAATTTTGTAATTTTTGTGCAGTATTGATGAACAAATGATCAAATATGCAAGGAATGTTCAAATTTGTTGACATAATCAAAATTCACTCATTAACTCCTTAATTATAAGAGTTTAGTTTTTCAGTTTTACTTTAAATAGGAGTAGGAAGTATTTTGGGGGTTGCTTCTGAATACAATTAATATATCTGTTTCCATGAGATGTTCATTTAGCCTTGTTTTTTAGAAGCATTGTTTTTCTTGGCTATTTTGCTCTTGCATTTGCAGAATGGTAAAAATTGGAGGTTTTTGTGGGTTTTTTTTTTGGCTTATTGGACCCATTATTTTCTTGTTCTGGCAACTTTTTACATTTACTACATATCCAACTTTTCCTACTTTTGAAAAGGATTTCAGGCCAAAAAGTCTGACACAGAATCTGACTCCAACAATGGTTGAATTGTTTGGTTTTAAAAACAATATTTTCTTTCCGTCTGTGTTTTGTAATGTGAGTAGAAAGTCCAGATTATCTGGTATCATTGTAGAGCAACATCTGTCTGCTTTTCTTTAATAGACCCACTTAAATGATTTGACCTTACTGCCTCTGGAGCCATAAATGTGGTGCCAGGGGTTACTGAGTTTAGTCTGAGGACTTGTGTCTATACATTTCAGCAAAGAAATCAGAAGTACTAAGTATGAAATGTGAAAATAGCAGTTAGATCAGGATTAAAGACAACTTTAATCATGTTACTGATTGCATTGATAAGCTGACTAATTGTTAATTACTGATTAACCAAGTGAAAACTAGCATGGTAATATATTTAAAGTGAAGATAGAACAGTCAATCATTATGTTAAGTCAATGGGTAAAATTAACAGGCTTAAAAATATTAACAAGATTATCAAAAGGTGCACTTATTTTTTACTTTGTTTATCAGCCTACTGTCTTGTTTATGAAATCCACCATCATATTACGCTGTGGCATTGTAAGATTCTGTGCAAACAAAATGTCAGTTTTACAAGATATGTAAACATTTCTAAAAAAAATCTGTAAATTTGCTTACAAACATGACATTTAAACTTTTTTTTGAGTTTATTTCATGTGTTGTTTGTTAGTATTCCTGCAGTGAGTGTAAGTATTTCATGTCAGCTTGAACAATTTCAGGGAATTTGTACTTTTTATGGTTTTAATGCCATTTTTCAGCACATGATAAGAAGGACCTAGGAAAACCCCAGTAAAAACCATTGACCCGTGTGAAGCTACTGGCAAGCTTTCTCACATACCCACATCAGCTGAGCTAGTGTCTCAAACAAATGTGGACATATGTGAGATGGCACTGATCAGTGAAGGCAAGTGCTTTAGACCAGTGGTCCCCAACCTTTTCATCGCCTCGGACTGGTCAACATTTGATAATTTTACCACCACCAGTTGAGTGGGGGATGGACATTGATTGTTTATATTTTAGATTGTTTTGATTTAATAATTTTAATTTAATTGTATTTAAACATGCCTTCAAAATAAAATACAGTTATACCAAAAAATGACTATAAAGTGATTTAACATTTTAACTCACTAGAATGCTAAATCGATGAGAACCCTGAACTTGTTTCTTTGCAACGAGATGGTTCCATCTGGGGGTAATAGGAGACAATGTGTATTGCTTTTGTCCAGTTTGTTCCGTTGTTTTATTTTGGTTGCTGTCACTGCAGAAAACCTGCTTCACACATATAGGATGTTGGAAAAGGCAATAGGGATTTAAGTGCATTGGTGGCAATCTCAGAGTATGACTTTATTCCTGAACACCAGCAGAGTTGTTGTATGGAACATACTTTTAAGGCCACCTTCATTATCAATCTCCAGCATTTGATCTTCTTGCACAGACATGCTAGATTCGCCTGGTTTGTTGACAAATGGGTCGAAGATCCTATCCTTATCAGTTTGTGGGTCTGTTGTGGTTGAGAAATAGCCCTCGAACTCTTTTAAAAGCAAAGACAGGCAATCATTCACCAACTGAGAGAATGCTCAGGCTCGGTCTCCCCTAAAATCTCAGCTGATGTCTGAAACATGAACAAAATGCCTCTATTCACGAGGTCATTCCCACAACTCCATTTTGATTTTAAATGCAGCTAATTTGTCTGCCAACTGATAAAAGGTTGTCCTTTCCCCTGAAGAAACAGATTGAGTTCATTGAGTAGGCTGAATATGTCACACAGGTAAGCTAGTTTTGCGACCCATACCTTGTCACTGAAATGTGCTGCCAGAGCAGGGTTGGTGTGTGGGAATCACCTGTCCCGATAAATCCATATTTCAAGTAGGACTCATGGTATTGTCTGTTAAAATTTTATGTTTATTTGATGTTGAAGGCTCTTCTGTCTTTTCACTGGGCCTTTTCTTTTTCCCCAAGGAAACTTTCTAATGACGTCTGTTTCATACTCATTTTTGCTAATTTGTGGGATAAATTTGAGCAAACACAATATACACATACACCAAGCACTCCTAAAAAAGTTCCAGTGAACAGAGAGAAGAACGATACACACCTTCTTTCCACCAAAGCCACTCATCTCCAAACGTGACCTAAAACCACCTCAATATCACAATATTTTGCACATGCATTGTATTGGTGCGGCTTTAGGTGACATCTCTCAGCTCCTGATTAACCTCTTGTCCATGGCAATTTGCACAAATCTGAGAGAAATACATCACAGTAAATATAATGGAAATAATTTAATGTTCTTTGGGTGGCCCGGTACCATTTGATACACGGCCCGGGGGGGTGGGTACCACTGCTTTAGACCATTAGATCATGGACCAAAAAGGTGTTTGTCATTCAGTCCACAAATACTTGCGATTGCTTTGCAGTTTTAAAATATTTAATTTTATTGGCCCAGTTAGCATGATGGATAAATTACTTATTGGCTAATTTGTCTCATTAAATGGTCAAGTGGTATCAGTTAAATTGGGTGGGATGGGGTGTGGGTAGGGGACCTACTTAGTTTCACAACTGAGAGATCATTGTTATCTTCTGATGTTTGTTTTTGTAACAAGCTCAAAATAATGGAAATTGGTACCCTAAAATTAATAGTGATTTAAGAGTACATAAATTCTATACTTTTTACACACAAAATGGTCAGTGTTCCTGGAGTCTAAGCATGTTGACTGTTTACTTGTTTTAATCCAGCTGTTGGTTTGGGCTGGGTATCTTGACTGGATCTTCAGCACGTAAAATTAATGGCATATTAGGGAGCAGTTATACTGCAAGTTTTATCAGGTTTTTTTCCCCACACATAATTGGTTCTATCACAAACTAACATTCAGATATGAAACAAAGCCAAGATTTTATGTTAGAACCCAGTCTTTTTAATGCTATCTTTTTGGGGAAGCTGCATGTCAATGTTTGACTTTAAAAAACTTCCATATTAAGGAACTTTCTACAACACTTGTACATTTCCAAAAAATGATTAGATAGAACATGTGTCAGACACCTGACTCTGGATAAAGGCAGTAGTTTTGCATTGTATATACTGAAAATGATGAATAACAAATGACTTGGCACGTAGCACTCTACAATTTTGCAGGCTTGGCATAAGCCCCATTTTAAGATGGCTTGTATGAGACTTGAACACTTAGTTGATGCTGCCTGCACCTGATGACATCATATCCACCAATTCCTGTATTTTTTTTTTATAAAATGATGCGACAATGGGCTTTTTTGTTTCAAGGCATTTATAAACTAACAGTTTAGCAAAATGTTTTATTATAGCAAAATTTTCCTGTCATATAAAATATAAGTAGCACTAAAAGAGGGTGATATGTATTTTGAAGACTTTTCTTAGGTTTGCACTGTACCTTACAATCACTATAGAGCTTGGCTGTTGCAAGGGAACTCCAAGGATTGACAGATTTGTATAGGATTATGTGATCATGGTTGGATATTGTGGATATTGTTGAGGTGTAAATTATGCCTAATAACTTGTAAATAAATTTTACACATCATGTCATCATCTCACTAGATTTCATCAACAAAGCATTTGATAAAATGTAGCTTGTGGTTTTCTTTCATTAGCTAACTTCATTGTACCAGAATACCTAGCCCATTTTGTCTAGCCAATAGTTCCTAATTTGTCTACCTGTATTCCCATTTTGTCTAGCCATGAGTTCCCATTTTGTCTGTGTTCCCATTTTGTCTAGCTGTATGTTCCCATTTTGTCTAGCTGTTTGTTCCCATTTTGTCTAGCTGTATGTTCCCATTTTTTCTAGCTGTATGTTCTCATTTTGTCTAGCTGTTTGTTCCCATTTTGTCTAGCTGTATGTTCCCATTTTGTCAAGTCATGAGTTCCTATTTTGTTTAGCTGTGTTTCCATATGTCTAGCCATGAGTTGTCAATTTTCATACAGAATTATAGTGTCATTTTGGGTAATGGCACATTTTGTCTTTCAGTATAAATTTTTTTTGGGGAACCATGCTATGTTTTTTTTCCCCCTAACATTTAGGTTGAGAAGGGACAGTTTGTTGTGTTAGCATTCATTGTCATTGCTTTCCATATTGTTCAATCTTTCATAATTAACACTGACCTTTGATAATAACTTGTGTGGAACATATTTGTGAAGCAGAATCAAATCATTTATGAATGTAGAGTACATGTAAAGTCTACCATATGCTTTGTTTGACTAAAGGGGTGATTGTTGGTTTGTAGGAAGGATTGTGATTATATTGTTTTAACTTCTAATTGGTGATTTTATTAGGGGTTGCAAATTTTAATTGGAAATTACTGGGGAGAGGTTTGTGCTTGTTATTATTATGGTGTAAGTTTTGGTATTGATTAATCTTCACATAAAATCACCTAGAAACTGGGAAAGTAGTCCCCAGAATTTTCTGATTTGTAACACAAATGTGAAGTCAGTATTATATATATATATATATATATATATATATATATATATATATATATATATATATATATATATATATATATATATATATATATATCAAATCACATTGCAGAAAACTCTGTAAATTCCTCAGAATTATTAGGATATCATAAGAAAACTCCAAGGACTGTTAGATGGGTAGGTTTTTTTAAGTAAACTTGAAGTACTCTCAGGTGTGTAGGTGTAGGCTGATAAACAATGTGCATATATATATATATATATATATATATATATATATATATATATATATATATATATATATATATATATATATATATATATATATATATTATAAAAAAAAATTTTTTAAATAGCTAATTCAGGTTACAAATCTTGATTGTGATATACTATGTATGGATCATCATTTGCAATTTCTGGATGTGAAGTTCACTTTATATTAAGTGTCCTCTGGATCTTGTATCCTGAGATAAAGAAAATGATATGAATATTGTTTAAAAGTAAGCTTATTGATATTATATTCTCAGGCTTCAAGTTGAAGTAATCCTCTTATACTCTGGCAGGGATCAGTGTCAGAATTTTCATATTTCATTGGCTGTGGTTAAGTTAAAGATCAATCAATAGATAAAATTTTCATATTTGTTTGACTGTGGTTAAGTTAAAGACCAATTAAAATTTAGAATTCAGATTCTAGTGACAGTTTGAGCATGAGACTATTCATAAAGATGTTGAGGTTCTGATTATGCTTCCTGAGGTAGCCTTGCTTTAGATAATTTAAATTTGGCAAAATCATCTCACCTGGGATCAGTTACTATAAATTGTACTTTAAAATAATTTTTAGTAACTTTTTTAACAGTTGAGGTTGAGTAATTAATTCAGTTACAATACTTTATGAAATATAATTATATTTCTTTCAATAAAAGCACACAAATATTTCACTGCATTATGCATTATAAAAATGAGTTTAATAAAGACATCTTCACATCAGTTATGCACTAAAAGAATGACTTGTCCTAATAACTACAAGTATTTTACATTTTGAGGCAAAACCTGCATAGACATAGACTCCAATTAAAGTTTATTTATAATTTCATTTTCTGTCATACTGCTCATTAATTTCATTCATTCTTGGTCTTTTGTTTTGTTATATAAAAGGCTACAACACAACAGTTATTGATATTCACTAAATTATACATTAGTATTATTGTCAGAATTTAAATAAATACTTAAGTTTTGATCTCACACCCAACACATTAAATTGTATTCTTGGCTGCTAAATAGGGGATCTACAGCCACCCATGGGAAGGGTAATTAACTGATATTTTTGTAGAATAATAAAGTCAAGAATGGGCCAAAGTGCTGCTGACACCAAGAAATATAAATATAAAAATACTTAGTCCAAATACAGTTAAATTATTTTTAATGTGTATAATATACATTGTACATGGACTGTAATTTGTAATTATTGCCATGAACAACCAATGTGTTTATAGTTCCACAGTATTTGCCAAATTAAAAACAGGGCATATGAAACCAATTTGTAAATTTATAATAGTCTATTTGTCTTTAAAATGCAACAATAAACTAAATTTAACTACATACCTGTTTTTCAATAAATTTTGAAAGAATTCTAAATTTATGCATGTTTTAAGCATGTTAATGAAAAATGTAATTAGTAATTTTGGTTACAGGTTAATTTTGAGAGTAATTGATTTAAATGACAACACATATAGTCACTTTATGTTGGATTCAACTGCAGACTGCACAGAACCTGATCTGCCATCACATACTGCACCAGTACATCAGAGTTTATAATGCAGTTTGTTTGGAATTGTAATTATCAATAGAACAAGCACATAACCTGATTTTCTTGTGTATTTTGAAATAGTTGAATGGTGTCAATTTTTTTTGCATTTAAACTGGACATATGCACCTGTAATTAAAACAATGATTACAATTAGTTGTGATTACTTGCAAAATTAGTTAGCAATTACAGATGGTTACAGTTGTCATGAATTACAAAAATGATTACAGTTGTCATGAATTACAAAAATGATTACAATTGTCATCAATTACTGATGATTACAGTTGTATTCAATTACTGATGATTACAGTTGTATTCAATTACTGATGATTACAGTTGTATTCAATTACTGATCAATATAATTACTGATAGTGATGGTCCAACATCTGGTTACTACTCTGCATTCCATTTGTATTATGAGATGGTTTGAAGCTTTCACATTTAGATCATTGTTTAATCATGATTGCATATAGTAAGGGACACTACTCAGTTTCATTAAGCCTGATAAAAACAGGTCACTATCTTAAATGGAAATCATTGTGCAAAAAGTTTTGAAGAATTATTCTCTTACATTTGATCAGTCAAGCAGTGTTGTATAATTTTGCAGCAAAATTTAAAGATGAGTCTTCAATTTTTTTTCCAGAGGAAAGCTCTGATCAGAATGACTCACAAGGTGAAAATGATGGCTATAAACCAGGTATTGCCAACGGTAACAACAGAGGGCGCCAAAAGTCACAAAGCCCAGAGCTTCATGATAGTGTTGCAAAGCACAGAGATGAAGCAAAAGAGATCAATACTCTTATACAGCAGTTTCAGCAAGAGAGGTAGGGATTACATTCATCATCACTTAATCCTACCACATGGCCTTTTTCATTTTAATCCCATTAATCAAGACGTTTATTTGTTCCCATTTTCATTTTATTAATCCAGATGTTTATTTGTTCTCATTTTTTTAAAATCCAAGTAATCCAGATGTTTATTTGTTTCTATTTTCATTTTAATCCCAGTAATCCAGATGTTTTTTTCTTCCCATTTTCATTTTAATCCCAGTAATCCAGATGTTTATTTGTTCCCATCCTTTCATACAGGTTGATGATCATGACTATTGAGTTGCTGTAAGAATCAGATAAAAATGGGATCTCAAAAATTTGAGATATATTATTGCTGAGATAGATTGTTAAGGAGAAAATGTTGTTCTGATAAATTGTTGTTGAGATATAATATTGTTGAGATATTGTTGTTGAGATACATTGTTGCACTTCAAATGCAGAATTGTGGTTTTCTGCACAGTTTAGTCTCTTATTCCCAAAATTTTTGATTTTTTTTTCTTTGGTACATGCATATTTAATTAACAGCTTGTAATCACTCACCAAAGTGTCAAAAGGCCATCAAAAATATCAGATGATAATTGATTTCAATCAAAATAACAAAGTTGGCATTTTGAATATTCAGTGTTTAGTTGTCTGTTGGACTTGGTATGGGTAGTTCATTTCAAACACAGTATCTATAACAATATACAACTCTTGATTAATGATGATTTTTATATGCTCATCTTTTTTTTTCTCAGGTAACTTTACATTCTCAGAATCCTGCAATATTTTCCAATATTGAACACCTTCATATTGTACCCCGCTGACAAAGGAACCACCTATTTTTTAAAGTAAACAATTTTTTATGAATGAACTAAAGCAGATATTTCATGGACGGCCACATACCAACAAATGTTTCATAGATTGACACATACAAACTGCTTTGGCACATTCCGGCGTTTACTTTTTTGATACAGTGTTTCAGATTTAGTTAGATATAGACGAATTACAGGGTCCTCACAATAAAACGCAAGTTATACACATAAACTGTCTTCTTTAACTGTTAATAAAAATGGCCAAAAATATACTTTCAATTTTACATCCTGAATTTCCTCAAAAACATACTTTTCGTAGGTCTGTAAATCTGAATTAGATTAGCCATATCATCATGGGTTCTCAAGATTGATTACACATTTTAAAATTGTACTTTAATTTCGAGTATATTCCAAGTGCAGTTACATCCTCCTTACTGCACTCAAAATGAAATGAAAATTAAATTCCATAGCATCTTTTCGAGAATTGCAATGGAAAGGCTTCACAATTTTCCCACATTATGATCTGAATCATTCAATGACAGAAAAGAAACATGCATGCCGATATCAACACAATTCAAAATTAATTCAATTGGCAGACATTGCTGGAATCTGATGGAAATCACTTCATGTTGATAAATGCAGACCATAATCAAAAGATTGCATTGAATCGACAAAAATACCAAAACATATTCATTCCAGATCAAATGGAAAAGTTGTAGCAATGCGTATTCATTTAAAATATTACTCCAAATTTTAATTTTAAGTAGAGCAAGCACCGTTTTCTTTCAAAACTTATGTTTAGCGTGATCAACTTGATATTAATCTGGGTGCAGTTATTCGCTCATTAATAATGTGTTATGATCCATCAACGCTTATAAGAAGTGAGTATATAATAAAAAGGTTACATGTATTTGTATGGGCAAATATGAACTCATTTTGTCAGAAGGATATACTGTACTCCAAAATCCGTGCAGTATATCTATCCGAAAAACGAGTTCATATTTTTCCATAAAATGCAGTAGCCTATAATTATTGACAATAAACATTTCATTTTATTAATACACATTTACCTGTAAATTGCTATTGCATTGTATTCTCCAGGTCTACTGGTCATTGACCAGAAGAGCTTAGAGGATGAATTACTTTGAAATATTGCCATATAATCATTACAATAAAATGTAATGACACTTAATTAAAAATTTTTTTTTAACACTAACACACATTCATCCCATTGTCTAATTGGTCATAATTGCCATAATTTTGTTACTGCTGCTCCTTCTGAGTGGACAAAGGTCAACATGGGGTTTTCCTAAAAGACTTCTTATTATGTCTGGTTGGTCCTAAATGAAACTGATGCCAGTCTGACCTCCAGTATGGCCACCTTAGTGGCCATCTTGAAAATCGTGTTATTGCTGCTTCTCCTGAAGAAAAATTCATATTGATATAGAGTGGTCATCTGGAAATTTTTATGGCTACTCCGTCTTTGTTTTGGTATGTTTTTCATGACACACAAAAAGTAAACAAGGCCCCTATCTTTCTTGTGGTATCAAATGATAAAAGGCAGAATTTGTAAAAGTATGAAAAACAAAAATACCATGAGAAAATTTAAATGTGCTATAAAGCAGTTTTGAAAATGGTTTGCAACAACCTCTTTCTGAAGTGAGTAAAATCACTGTTGCAACACAACCCCTACCCGAAGTGTGTAACTTGCTGCAAAACTTATAGTCATATTGATTTGTTCTGCTGTTGATCTGGAAGTCAGATGGGAATGACTGTGAGCCACATAATTGAACTAAGTGAACCAGGGATCAAAGTTGTATTAACAACTACCTTTGTGAGAAGAATTGTCTGTTAAGTATGAATATTGATAAGGAATTCAGCACTTCAGTGACTTCTTTGGCACATAAGAGCAGTGAACATAAGCAAAAGAGAAGGCAAAGTTGACCTGTTAATGTTGAACCCTGGTTATCAACAAGGACAGAATTGAGATGTAGACCTATTGCTATTGATAAGTCAGTCATCATGTCTGGGACAATAATGGCAAAATTATGTGAAATTCATTTAGCCATTCTGTTAGTAGTAGAACAGATTTCATTATGTGATCAAATGACAGATCAATCTCAGATTACCTGGCTTGACATAACCTGTGCTTCTGGTAATTCCAAAATCACTGCTGGTGATTGGTTGGTATTTTCCTCATCTTTCCATTTCTCATTTTCTCCATCCTTAGCCCTTTTGGGTCAGTCAACACATCTTGGCTGCAAACTTTTTTCTCACTGAGAAGTCAGTTATTTGTGGAGCTATTTTCTTTAAATACAAAAGACAACACCCAAACTAAACACGTCAGGCTTTTTCTTCTCTTGTGATCAAGTATTCCACTTTTTTTTCCCCAGATATTATCTATTGAACTAGCTAATATCATGTGCTTAATACACAAACAACCTACTATCATAATAAATAAATGTCTTGTAAGTGGCTACCACATTCTTAACTGAGTACCATGAAATAATTATACTTCTTTAGATAAACCATCACACCCTGCTGCAGCTATAAATTTACAAGCTGAACAATGTGACATGTTAACTTTATTCTTGGTTGAAGATAATTCACAACTTAATTGCATAGAAATTAATGACTTCACTCCTTGTCCTAACTGTGTTACTTTGCTAATTAGGGATTCATTGACATATTTTCAGCCTGAAAAAACAGTCCTCAGCATCAGTTATAGAATTTACATTAACTCATACAGGCAATAATGAATTCATACTGAATAATTAATACTATCAACATATGAAAATAATTCTTTTTTATGTACAATGAAATTCCACCTGTCATTTCCCTTGCGGAATTTACTTCATTTCAATACTCCACCAGAGTCTGTCAGGTAAAAGGTTACTCCCATAATTTTGTATCATTTTCAAAATCTAAATATTTCCACTATTTTTGCAGCTATCAAATTGTTTTCCTTTGTTTAGGAAGGTTCACTATATCTGTATATGCTAAAATTGTATTGGTTTAACTGCCTGCATAATTAGGAAATGGCTTGAAAAACATCAACTAATGAATTGTTCTTATTTAACTTCTTGTGTGGGATACTTGCCACTCAGACTTGGCACCTGGGATACAAACTAGATAAACTGAGTCATGTTCTCATGGCACTTGCGAGATGGCAGAGGTAAAGTATGATGAGTTACAGTGGCAGCAAGGGTTAATGAATTAAGAGTTAAGGAGTTAAGACAGAAAGTTTACATATTCATCCAATTTTCAATAAAAGAAATGCATTAAATCTTATAATACATGATATTACATACCAAGCCTGTAAATCTGAATTTGTTCATGTCAATGAAATATGGTGTGACATCTTACAAACATGAATTATTATGATTCATAAAACATGCATTTATCATATCTGAATTCAAGGAAAATTGAAATATGAATTTAAAATTCAATAATAATCTTAAAATTATATCAGTGAGTCTACATTCCATGCATTTGAGACTAAGCTTGTGCTTTCTCAGAGTTATCACTCAGTTATCATAAGAAAATTCCTATTCTTTCTCTGGATCTCTGGGTCTCTGAAGTTCCAGGCTCCATTATCCTTTCAACAGTTTGTCCCTCAGACTTTTCCCCTTGGACTGATTACTTCTGTTAAGGGGACTATTTTAAGACCCCAAATTCTATCTGGGAACACACATCCCATTTAGCTTAGCCAATCAGGATTACTACTTTACCTGCCAGAATTCTGATTGGTCCTATAGATGTCAGAAAATTCTTTCTAGTCAACCTTTTTATTAATAACTATTCTGGAAAAAATCATTTTATGACACCTGTTTCAAATGGACCACAACTTCAAAAAACATTTGTCTCCTTTCTTGTCACTTTACCAATATGACCTTAGATTGCTATTACACTCATTTCTGTCTCAAACCCTTAAAAAAGTGAGCCCCTAATTAAAACTCGGTTCATGTCCCAAATAGACCAGATTAATTATTACAGACTGTCAAGCTATAGTGATCCTAGCCAACATATCAATGTTAATACTTATGTGTCACACTCACACTGACCACAGAAGTAAGAACTTAGATTATTCTAACAAATTTTGCATCATTACATTGTGTAATAACACACTCCTATCATGTGGCCATTCTGTGTAATAACACACTCCTATCTCAAGTGGCCATTCTTTATTTGGTGGATACATATGTATACTACCTAATGCCAGTATTGTCTAAATTGTATGGTGTTGTTTTCTGGACAGGTTTGTAGTTGTTGTTGTTGTGGGGCTTAATGCCATTTTTCAGCACATGATAAGCTATACATGGCGGCCAGTATTAATGGTGGAGGAAGAAACCGGGAAATCACCGAAAAGAACCACCAACCCACGAGAAGCTACTGGCAAGCTTTCTCACATATCCACATTCGCCAAATCCTAGACTCGAACCCATACAGACATAGGTGAGATGGCAGTGATTCGTAACAGATAGTGCTTTAGACCACTCGGCCACTCTGGTCTCCCCCCCGGACAGGTTTGTATGCCGAAGATTACATATTTTAATGAGCAGGTGACATCACATCTACAAATAGTCTATCAGTATCAACCATGCCAACATATCTGATTGATATCCATATATGATGCCACATGGTATCCTTTACTATCTTTCTCCTCTGTATAGTCCTTTACCTTATAACCTTATATGCACTTAATGGGCATGTAGGTCAAGTCTTTGTATGCATTGACTTTTGGGTCCAACTCTGTTCCCTAGGGACAGAACTACTGAGTCATACCTTGACCCACTAGCCATATAAACACTATATTTACTCCCTTATGAGAGAATTTCAACTACAAACTGCACAGATCCAGATCTGCTGTTACATAATGCACAGTGTGAAAGTAATCAGTAGAACAACACAGACTAAAATTTGTAGGCATATGATGACATGGCAAATCAGGATCTTTATTGTATGCAATTTGACTTATAAGTGAGATCATACTGGAATCAGACTTAGCAGATAAATATACATATATCTGATATGGTCTAATGGGAAAATTTATTCCCAGAGACTTGGCCCCTTTGAATTGACATGGGTCTATTGGGACCATTTCTACTCCCAGAGACTTGGCCCCTTGAACTGACATGGGTCTATTGGGCCCATTTTTACTCCCAGACTTGGCCCCTTGAACTGACATAGGTCTATTGTACCATTTTTACTCCTAGAGACTCTGCCCCTTGAACTGACATGGGTCTATTGGGACCATTTCTACTCCCAGAGATTCTACTCCATGGTTTAATCTTGGAAAATGTCAAGATCCATAACCATATATACATAATCACTTAGCATGAAATTACAGATTATATATTCAACTGATACTGGTTTGAGTGTCCATTCTAACTACTCCATTAAAGGAATATAGCCATGTTTAGCAGCGAACATTATCAACTTGGAGACATGATCAGTCACATGGTTAGATCTCAAAGTTACTGTGGATCAGTTGTTTAGAAATGTTTAGAAGTGCCCTTGATATACCATTTGTGACAAATTGGTAGCGTGCAAAACACACCAACCTCTTTCACTACGGTTCGTTGCTAGGGAATGACCTCTGCAGTGTACTTTACCCAGTGTGGATAGATAGAAAGAAGAATGCAGATCACTGAACAAGTATATTGAAGAAATAACAAAATGAGCCCCCTTTTCAATGAACAAATATAAAATTTAATCAGTTTATCAACAGAATTTAAAATGAAAAGAAATCAATGACTTGGTTACAAAAGAAGGAAAATGATACTAACATGTACTCAAATAAAAGACTACAAATTTCTTAAAATGTAAATTACTTTCAACGTTAAATTACTATCTTCATTGCCAATGAGATGTGACCTTTGAGTGCAACGATGAGAGACTTCATCACCTATTTTATTCGGACATCAAGACTCCTGCTCTGCCGATCTTTGTCTAGCTGTTTCATCATGGACTCTTGTTCGTTGAACTCTGACTTAACACTCGTCTCTGGACTTAGATTTCTGCATAGAACTTGTTCTGGTCCTGTGATTGTTCAGCGATTTCTCATGTGAATCCAGGAAAGCTGTTTCCTTCAATAAATAAAATGTCTGGCAATAGACAATAGGTCACATTCTCAGGTATATATGTATTTTTACATTAATTCGGCTCAGAAACAAAAGGCATAAATTCTGCCAAAGTAACTCATTGCTCCCTAACTGTTACATTTACATAAACGGTCTTTTCAATGCTTATCCTGACCTTAATTGGGATCACGCTAGGGATGGTCAATTAACTTCAACAAAGCCATATGAACCCGTATGTACCCCCTCTGACTTCTTACTCTTTTAAGTTACATATGGCTTAGACCTCCAGATCTAACTATTCTAAAATAGTTTACTCGACCAATTAAATATTACAAACTAGAATATAGATATACACTTAAGTGATCAATTAAATATTACAAACTAGTATATGGTATACATGTAATGTTAGGTCATACTCATTCTAAACAGAGTTAATCCCTAAACTATGAAACATTACCTGTCATTCCTTAAGCCTAATTCATTTAAATTCCTAATCACTCCTATGTATTCAAGATTCAATTACATGCAATCTTTTCAACTAATCTAATGAAATTTTAATTACATTCAATCTTGCCAATTCTCCAAATGAATTGAATATTAGGAAATCAAAGAATAAAATGCCATGACTAGCATTTCACTAAAATCCTGCAAAATGAAATAATACATATATCATATCAAGAATACATTTGCAAAATAGATCAACAAATGAAATAACATATTAAAATCGGGAAACTAAGATTGCGTACCTTTTGCCGTTTCTTTGTTTCCACAAACCTCAAGTATAGTCCGTCTCCTAACTGAGACAACTACCTGGCCCCTTACTCTATAATGAAAACGTACTTTTTACGAATTCAGAATGTAGAGTTTGCCTACTCACTGAGACTAACCTCCCACTTTACTGCCAGATCACGAGATAACGTCTTACATGCTCTTCCCAGAATCGTTTAACTTTCCTCACAAAAGATTAGAGACTGCTGAATTTTCCTAAAGTAAAACCTTTAATTTCTTACAGAGTAACGCCCATAAATCCATATTAACCAATCGGAATAGACTGTTTCCTAAACCTGTTCCATAGAATTTTTGGATTGACAAGAAAACTAAACAACTAATCATGCCTTAATTAATCATTACTTTGAACAATCATCTATAGCCAGCTGCCAACCTTCCCGTTGATTTTGGGAAAGGGTCTTGTTTTATTCTTTTGTACCATAGCATCCGACTTGGTCATGTTTCATCGGCTAGAATGAATTCCCTTTTGCCGTTCAGAGATGAAATGGAAATAATCATCTATCTCTAGCCCTTTCTACTTTAATTAAGTTGACTTTGATACAATTCCTTTAACCAAGGCTTCTAAGAGTTTTCAAAATTCGACACATCACACCATTCTTTGAAATATTTTTATTTTATCTTTTTTGAACAATATGTTAGAAATTCACAAAGATGATGGATTTAAAGTACCATGTTAAAGTCACAATATCTTTTGCAGTATTTGTCACAGGTAAGACAAGAATGTTAGGTTATTTATTAAAAAGGTAAATTATGTCAGACAGGACATTAATCCATTTAGGGTAAAGGTTTCTTTTATTATTCTATTTTGCAGGATCAATCTGGTGCAGGAAATAGAAGCAGAAGACAAAAACCGAAAATGGTACTATGACCAGATAGAGATGTTGACTCGGAAAATTAGGTCATTGCCAGTCAGCGAGTCGGTTAGTACCTGTTTATTCTATTTGAAATAGATATGACCTAATAGAGATGTCGGCACATAAAAATTATTTCTATAAAAGTCAGTGATTTGGTTTGTATATGGTCCATCACTTCTAATCTAAATAGAATCATTGTAGAATTGGGCAAACCTTGTAATCAGAAAGCTTCCCAATGACAGAATTTCAGAGTATTCATTAATAGAACTTGAACACTGCATTTTGTTGACTCTAGATCTTCAGGGCCAGAAATGGGGGCCATACAAATGTTATTGTAAAAGTAATAAAGGATTTGCGCATTACTATTGCATTTCATATGAAAGTGTTTTAAGAATTAATTATATACCGAGTAAAGAGGATATTGTGTTCGCAATGCAGATTTCTTTAAATGGGAACAATAGATTTTGAGGTGTGCTTGATTCTGCATGTAATGCTAGGTTCTTTCTTGCAAATGCCAGTTGATGAGTAAAGGAGTGTTTTGTAGTACAGTAAAAACTGTCTTGAGCTCCTTTGCTATGAGCGATCACCTGTCGTGTACAACCACAATCATAATGCAAGGATCAATTTTATTATATAAACTTTCTGCTATGAAAGACCACATGCTGAATGCGACCAGTGACTGAGATATCTTGGCAGAATGTGCATGCTTCATTGTATGGCAACACAAAAAGTTTTGCCTTCAGTTGATTGGAGAATTTTGTTTGCATAGAAAATGCAGTAAATGGAATCAGCTCTTGTTTAAATTATTAGTGTAAGAAGATTGATAACAAGTACTATTATAAACACAAGAGATTTCAGAAATCCAGCACAAAATGATGCTTGATTAGCCATGCAATGCTAAATCAGCACAAAGTGATGTTTGATTTCACATATACCAGGTTTTGCAAAGTACCTTGAGAAGTACTTGATTTTTGATTCAACCTTGAAAAGTACTTGAAAATTGTTTTTGCCTTGAAAATACCTCAAAAAGTAATTGAAAATAAGCCTCAGTTCTTGAAAAATATAAAAGTAATCAACAAATGAATGGATGAAAGTTTATTTTCATTCCATTACATCATGTAATCAAAATAAATATGTTTGCTGTTGGGTGGTTTACATGTTTGCTGTTTATTTTTCTGCATCATTTGTACATCTTTGTACTTTTAAATCATTGTGAATCAACTGTTTGAACACTCAAAAAACAAAGATAATGAAAGATATACACAAATATGGTCACAATTTGTTCTTATTGTACATCTCCAGGCTTCTGATTTTGGGCGTACTATGTTCAATTGAGAAGTGTGCTGGAGGTCAGACTTTGTGCATAAATTATGTCTGGATGCCTGTTAACAGAAAGGCTGTTTTCTATACAACGTACTTACATCTACCTGTAAATGTACCTGCTAAATTTTGGTGAGCGAATACATGATAGCTTATATACAAATTAGATTTAGCGATGCATGGCATACTTTCATACCAAATGATTTTAAGATGCTGTGTAAATTCATCATATTATTCGATATTTCAGAAATCGATTTTGTCCACTGAAGACAACTTCACGTTCTCATAAATTATGCAAATCACTATATACGAGGTCGGCCTATGTGTTTTCATGAAGTATGTTGGAGAGAGAAGGTGAGATTTGGCAATCTCCTGTAAACTCAGATTACTAACAAATATTTAGGAGCCTACATTCAAACTCACCAAAAGGATAAACACATGTACATGGCATAGAGAATAAAGATCTGATTACATATATTTTCCTAATTGTTGTTGTTGTGGGGCTTAATGCCATTTTTCAGCACATGATAGGCTATACATGGTGGCTAGTATTAATGGTAGAGGAAGAAACCGGAAAATCACCAGAAAGAACCAGCAACCCACGAGAAGCTATTGGCAATCTTTCTCACATATCCACATTTGCCAAATCTTAGACACACAGACAGAGGTGAGATGGCAGTGATCTGTAATGGAGAGTGCTTTAGACCACTCATAGAAATGAAGTGTTGCTATTCTCGTAAGATTTGGGGTTTTTTTTATTCTTGATTTTAAAGTCTCAAGCTTCTTGTGCTGTTATTAGGAAATCCATAGTCAGGAAATTAGTTCATTCTCATTCTCACTAATCCTTTAAATTTCCATTGATAAATATACCTGAAGTGCAGAATATCACCATATAATGATGCTTAATTTCCCATGCTGTGGAATATCACTAAATAATGATACTATATTTCCCATACTATAGGATATCAGCATATACTGATGTTTTAGATGAATTACTTTGAAATATTGCCATATAATAATATGTGACTTGTAATACTATGGAATATCACCACAGTATGTCTGAGGTTTAATTTCCATGTAATATCACAACTCTCACCTTTGCTAGCCAGAGTTCTGATATGTTAACCCTATCTACATCTTGGCAGATAAATTGGGTATTTCAGTGCTTTGTGGTAATGACATCTATTGAATTTAATGAGTTGCCTCCCTTAGTATGTAATGCCAACTAGTCAGTAGCATGAAACATTGGTGCAATTTAGATCTTCTGTAAATGGTGGAGGCATTTGACTTCAAAAAGAATACTTTGTAAGTTTAACATCAAAATGTTGACTACATACAATAGAGAAGCCATTTCAGATGTATTTGATTGAAAGGAACTTCTACAAACACCGGCAGGCAGTGGAAAATAATTTATTTGTGAGTTCATTCTAATTGTGTGCTCCCCTTGTTTCAGTCATGTAGGAACAGTGGTCAGATTTTAGCAGCCTGATTTTGATTGGATGGAGTAGCATGCCACAACATCATGTGACATTTACAGACCTGATGCACTGAAATACCTGATTGATCTGCCAAGGTGTAAATATGGTTACCATATCAGAACCTTGGCTAGTGAAGTTTCATCACCCTGAGAGATCTGAGTTATATTACTGTGGAATATCACCACAACTGGATGTTTGAGATGAAGTACAAAGAGGGAGGTACCAAGTTCAGGGCCTTTCATGGAAATATATTTCTTTGTGCCATGAAGTTAGCCAAATTAAAAACTTTTGAGCCACTTTACAGCCATTTTATACCATGATGCGGGGACTTAACTACAGTGAAACCTGTCTTGAAAGACCACTGCTATGTGAGACCACCTGTCTTGAGAAATCATATTCTCAGTGCACAAAGTTAATGAATATATAGCACTGTGACCTGTTATGAGAGACCACCTGTCTTGAGAGACCATAATTTTTTGACAGAAAGGATGGTCTTTCAAGACAGGTTCTACTTATATGCATAATATTGTATTGGCCATATTTTTGATCAATATTGTTACATGTAGGCTCATACAATTGTAACAAAAGAAAAGTGAGGACAACAAGCTTTGTACATTTTAACAACATAATTTATTTCCCTATAAAATATGTAAAATCAGAAGTAGGACTTATGGTTTGTGAAAATAATCCAAAATTAATTCTATAATTGAGAAATATAAGTCCTATCACTAAACAGTTCAAATTGAATCCAGGTTCAAATCTCGATGAAGTTATAATATGGAAGTGATGTCAGATAATGTCTGTACTGATGATAACATATCCTTGATTGAGTTTTCTGAATCAAGATAATATTCCGGCTTTAGAATTCCAAATAATTTCCACTGAATGCCTTTGTCCAAAAATTTGATGAAGATCTCATTTTCCAGAGAATAGAAATTATTCTTAAGTAACAAATAACTCGAAATTGGCAGCAACAGAAGATACCTCTGAGCTCCTGTAGGTATTTTTTTTTACAACTAAATAAATTTAACATAAATTTTGGCTGTTTTAAGCCTGATTTTAGATCACATGATAATTCACGTGACAAACTATAAGATTTTTTACTTTAACAGTGCATTTATAAAAATGCCACAGCCCTAGCTAAAAATCAGATTCTCAGGCTAGAAATGAATAATCAAAAAAAAAATGTTTACACATGGGTAACACGTGGGTCTGGGTCGTGGGTCTG